>CM034355.1:73015643-73138670 GCA_019925275.1 Mytilus edulis
TTATATTAAGATTAATTTTTGTTACTAAATATTGAAAATATTTCACAGCCATTTTGCTACACAGGCAAATTTTTACGTGTAGTCTAAAAACGAGCAAACGTGAAACGAGCCTGGACATTTCACGTTAATTGCCTTGAGATCCTCTTGATTCCCACTAGATATTTGTCATGTGAAATTTCACTTAAACTTTACATCCAAAAGAGTTATTTCATGATTTTAATTAAAATATGAAATTGTTTTGATATATGACTGAATCCGGACTTTATTTTCAAAATTCACGTGAATTCCATGTGAAACTTACATATATTAGTTCACGTTCACGTGATATTCACGTTAATCTCAATGCAGGTGTTAATATATGGTTAAATTTCCCTGTGTGTGCCATGTATGATTATTTAAATTTATCTGTAAATAAAGTCAGTAGTAGTATACCGCTGTTCGAAAGTCATAAATCGATTGAGAGAAAACAAATCCAGGTTATAAACTAAAACTGAGGAAAACACATCAAATATAAGAGGTAAAAACGAAACAATAGAAATACTAAAGAGCAACAAAAAAAAAAAACCGACAATGCAACACACACAGCAACGAACTATAAGATAACAATTGCCATTTTCCGGACTTGGTATAGGATATTTTAAGAAAAAAAAAATGGCGGGTTGAACTTGGTTTCGTGGCTAGCCAAACGCTTAAATGTAACACTAAAATGATAACATCACCTTACAGGACTACAACACAAATAAATGTAAAACATTCTGGATAGAGAAATACACAAATTAACAATACAAAAGAACATTACGACATATTTACTAAAGGTACTAGGCTTATAATCTAATTCGCCGGACGCTTTTCAAGACATAACAATTTCAAATTCCACTACATAAAATAAAAAAAAACAGAAACAAATAAATAAAGCTATACCACTATGCTACTTCACCCCCAAACATCCACTTTTTTTTTTTATTGCTAATCAAAAATAAAAATACTGATGGAGGAAACCGACGATATACTATCGATACTTATAGAATACCGTTGGTCATCTCAACGATATTGATTTTATCGCTTGTGTCGGTACGGCGAAAATGAGAAAAGCAAACAGTTGGGATGACCAATGATAATCTGTTTATCGTTATTTTATTGTAACACAGTGATGACTGCTGTAACCATATTTTGACTATTTTACCGATTATGTCTGTTTTGTTGACGCATCGATGGAAAATTAACGGAATTTGATGCGACTATCATACAAGTGAGAGGTTTAGCGCTATAAAACCAGGTTCAATCCACCATTTTCTACATTTGAAAATGCCTGTACCAAGTCAGGAATATGACAGTTGTTGTCCATTCGTTTGATGTGTTTTATCATTTGATTTTACCATTTGATTTGGGACTTTCCGTTTTCTTTATTCGGTTTGACCCTTATTTTCTATTTTTTATATTTCAACATAACCTTCTTTTCCAGAGGCAGGTAATATCTGTTCAAATTGATTGTTATTTATTTTTGTTCTGAAAATGCACTATTTTCAACTTGAAGTTGAGCAAGCAACAATTCTTTAAAAACAGTATGTCATATGTCATTTTCTTTTTTTTTCAAATCAATTACTTAGTATTAGAGCGCATTTGTTTCTAACCTAAACGATTAATCCATTTGTTTCTTACATTTTTTGGTCAACGTTGACATCGTTCACATAAACGATGTACGCGCAAAATAGTCGCGTAGTCGTTGATCGTTTATCGTTGAGACGTGTAAACGATAAATTTGTTTCTGCATCTGTCGTTTAAATATTTACGAGCACGTGTTGTTTTCGCAAAGTCCTGGTTATTTATTTCCCGTACTTTTACCTGTTTGTTTACAGTGCGTGAGTGTAATCTATTTCTGTCTGACTACGTGGGGTCGATAAAGTTGATTAATTTAAACGATGTATTTGTTTCTAGCAGTTTAACGTTTACTAAACGATAGTCATCGATGACAAAATTTCGGGTTAGAAACAAATGCACTCTTAATTTCGATCGTATAATGTATAAACGAACGTTCAATTGGCATACATTTGATAAAACAAAATTTCAAAAACTTACTCTTGACAGCTGAGTATGAAGTAATGTTATCTAAAAAATAGTTTGATAATTTACGTCAGTCACAGAATGTATTGGTTTTCCACGCTCCAAGAATAGACATGATAGATATATAGATCAACATTTCAGCTGCCCTTGCTAAATTTGTTTCAAAAGATTAAAGCGTTAGCGATTAAAGATGATCCTGCTTTCAATCTTATTTAAGATTCCTTTGATAACATTAAACATGTTTATTAACAATTTGAGTGGTTAGGCATTCAATAAATGTCACAAAACAAATTATCTGGGGAATATGTTTTAGTAATTCAGAGCACATTAACTTATTTTTGTGATCTAGACATCACAGATGTCCCCGCCTCCAATAAGGATCGAGTGTCATATTGATAGACTATCGAAATTCATTGTTACTATTTCGTTTTTGGGTTGGTGATGAATTTGTACACCATTATCGTTAAAGTACTATCAAAGAAAGACACATGGGTTTATATACTCAAACTTTTTAGCTCTAAGTTATGGTTACTGTGACTTCCCAGATATTGAAAGATTAGCTGTTTGGATTCTTTTTTTGTCTCAGATTTTATCTATTAAGAAATAAATTAAAACTAGTTGTAATAGAAGACATTTATTTAAACGTCCTTTTGAACAGCGGTATACTACTGTTGCCTTTATTTAGTGTGGACGTCAAATATGTCTGTTGTTTAATCTTTATCTCTAAGGTCAGGAATATTTAATTTTGCCAAATGGTCAAAATATGCAGTATCCAATCCTGGTTTTTAAATACATTAAGAGCTAACCTATACCAACATTGAAAAAGAAAAAAATATGATTATACTCGGACGTATTTAAAGGGAAATTCCGCGATTTTTTACTTATCATCTAATTATGTTCATCTTAACATAAAAAACACATTTGCAAAGTTTTAAATTTATATTCCTTCTAATAACGGAGAAAATCAAGTATTTGTAACTTTTTTGGTTGAATTCTCGAGTGGGTCGTGACGTATTAGCCCGATTTATTGAATTCTGGGAAAAAATAAAATCTGTTTAACTCTTATAGCTTATCGACAATATACGTAATTAAAAGCGCACAGCTGACGAATGGTCGAAGTTATTAACCACAATATAAGAATAAACGAAAATGAATATGCATATATGTACCGTTTTGTATTGATTGAATTAAACTCCTATCAAATTATCTCTAGTAATTGTTTTTGAAATTTTAATTAATTATTGTTGAGATTTTTTTCATAAAATATTTATTGAACATTTTTACTGATATTGAACTGAAAATATTTCAGTTCTATTTACCGTTATTGTTTTGATAATCATTTCAATGCAACTAATGTGTGAGCAGAGTGTGTATATTATTTTGTAAAGGTCACTGTATATTTCTCGGCTTGAGGTCAATTCGTTTACCTTATAGCTATTTAGCCGCAGGTGTGAGTTCAAGCGTACACAGGTACAAAATGTATAAATGTTGTTATTTGGAAAGGATAAACAGAAAGGATTAGAAAGAGTATATGCTGTCACGATGTAAATACACTAAGATTTAATACACGATGAGAATAAAGATACAATAATTAAATTGTGTAAATTAATTGAAAATAAAATTCAGATTCGTAATTCCGAAAGTGTATAAAAATAAAAGGAAACAATTTTTGATGACTTTCTTAGCGGCAATTGGCGTAAAGATTCAAATATGAAGCAAAAAATAGTAGTTTTAATATTTAATGAAAACTAAATGCAATATTACCCAATTTGATATACCATTGTACATCTGTTTGATATCATTGACTTTACCGGAATTTCTTAATTTCACGTTATTCAAATCTGGCTGTGTTTAAATGCTAATAAAACTATTGCAATTTTAAAGTTTTTAATTGACAAAAAAATACAACATACAACATGCATGATTTTTTTTAGTTTCTTTTTAAAATTTTATTCTTACATAATTAAATTCATTTGACAACTTGAATCATTTACACGATTTTTTTGTGAAAAGAATACCAATTATCTAAGCTAAGGCATTATTTCTTTTGAGGATTTTTGAGGATTTTTTTAAAAATTCTATGATAATATTTGTGCAATGTTGAACATGATAGCCGTCATTAATCCAAATAAGTAATACAGTAGTTGTAATAAAAGTTATATTTTAGTCATGCATAACTGATATTGACGAATTTATAATAGTTCGTCCATACATCGTTGTTCATGAAACAATCATTATTAGTATATACATGTAAGTTTCCTGACGTATAAGAGCCATTGAGGATGAGCTCCAGAGAAATCAGACTAGTGGCGTTTCGTTCGTTTGTTTGTTGGGAAAGGAGAGGAAATGCAACCGCTTGTACAGATTTACCATACAAGCATTTATAGTCAACACAATCAGAAAGAGTTCCCATCGTTAGAAGGGGAATATGAAGGCTTCCAAGAATGAACAAGTGACATGTCTAACTCTGAACAGTTAGAAAACAGACTATCGACATCGACCGCTTGTTCTTGATATTTGAAATTATGATAAAGTGATGAGTTCTTGCGTCTGACAAAAACTAAATTCCTTCATGGTTATATCTTGCCATACGTCTATATTGGTTTGTAAGGTGATAACTCAAAATCGTTATTTGAAAATCCTGTTTGTGAGATGTAGATTCATTTCAATACAGAAATTTCGTCTATATATTTCACAAGTGTATAACACGGAGAAGCTCTGAAGGTCCATTACTCCCATTTTGTTTGGGTGTGAACCATCGATGTTTACAGCAATATCAAAGAATAAGGTGATGATGGTAGAAAGAACTATGGGCGTCATGTGGCAAATATTACATGCATATCGGACAATGAGTTGTCAATCTGTATGAAAAGATTTCCAATACAACCATATTATTGAAAAGGAATGTTTACATGCTATACTCTCGTACTAGTATTACAGGGTTCTTGTGGCGTTCACCTTAGACACACATCGTTTTAACGATGTTTAAAATTAAATCCCGAAATTAATTTGAAACTTTGATACTCAAAAGTTTCCCAGCAAAATATTCACATCCCCTGGGGATAATAAGTGTTCGTCCAGTGGCATATATAACAATTGTGATGACGAATTCCTTCCTTTGTTCGAGAACAATCTTATTGAAATATAAATCTGTGATTTTCCTAGGTCCACAGCTTCAATGAACCAAAGCAAAAGTTATATATCGACCTGTATTTAAATCAAATTGGTTCTCTTCTTCTTTTGGTATACAATAGTCTATCATCGACATTCGATGATTACATACTGTTGGCATACGTGGACTAGTCTATTTACAACACTTTTACCCCTATTTATTCAAAATATATGTTTTTTTCTTATGTTCAATGTATACATGTATATATTTTAAATTGCGCTATAGTTCCGTAACTTTCTATCCAGTCGTATAAACGAATCGTCGGCAAGTGCGTACATTTTTTTAAATCAATATTTCTGGTCTGTTCCAATCTGTCTTTCACTATTGACAATGACTATATATTACATTTTCCCAAATTCACCCTTGGAAAAAATATTTAAATAGATTTTAATTTCATCAAATCTTATTTTTTGGGTATTATTTATATTTTTATGAATTATATTCTTTACACCAGAAATGTTATTTATAAACAAGCGTATGAGTTTAGTAATGACAAGTAAGACAGAGTTGTATATTATACATCTGATAGTTCAAAATGGAAAGTTATAAGTTATCAGCCGTGTACACTGATCAATACCTGCAGAAGTGAAACGATGCATGAACTTGCAAGTCCGACAGGAAATCGCTTGAATACCTGGAAGTGTCACCTCACACCCTCTCACAATACCTTAAGAATTAATACCTTTAGCCATGCTTGTGATCAGATGAGGGAAGATCAAAATATATTTGAAAAAAGTTTATTACTTTAAAGAATTATGAACAAATTAGATTTTCGAAAACAATTTTCACGGAACACTTATTTATGATTTCAACTTTGACTTTTCACCTAATTCTAATATCAACAGTTTAAAAACAACAGACCATGGTAATTTAAAAAAAGTAAGAATATTTTCCGTATCAAGTTAGTTAGTCGGATAAAACAACCGTACGATTGACAAGATATCGACACGCAATTACGACTACATCGGTTACTGTAGTTTTGTTTCTTTGTGGTTTATAGACATATCGTTTTATTTATCGGGAAAGAAGACAAGATGGCGGATCGCAAAGAATTGATACTCTAAATTTAAAATCGATGGTGATCGCTTATCTAGCGGAATAAAACTTTAATATCTATGAATTTGAGCATTTTTATACAGAATGAACATAATATCAATTTTTGATTTTTTTGCGAAGTTTCCCTTTAAAGAATAGGCTTCAACATCATTGGTATAAAATCTACAAAAATACAATATAACTTTTGATCTAATAAATAAAGACATGAAAAAAATAGCCCAGTTCTGTTTTGGGCGAAATATCACATGCATTCATTTGTTTTCAGTCCAAATACAGATTTACAGTATTTGTTTTGAATTATTTTATAGTAAACTTATCTCCTAAAGACCAAGTACTATCACATACAGAGCTAAACCTATTATGTTCTGAACAGTTCAGAGTTTTAAAAATGGAAAACTAATCTTCAATAACAAATAAAAAAAGGTCAAAACGAAGCAAATAACATTGTAACACTATCACATACAGAGCTAAACCTATTTTGTTCTGAACATTTCAGAGTTTTAAAAATGGAAAACTAATCTTCAATAACAAAAAAAAAAAGTCCAAACGAAGCAAATAACATTGTTTGGGCTCGGTGTAATGTATCAGCATTCGGTTTGTACCAGACGACATATAGATTATTCATAGAGATGACCTCCGAAGGCTGCCGATAATCAGTTTATCTGATATAAAATTATCTATTATATTGTTCAATTTTGACACACGTACTTCTCTTTTTAATGCAAATGACATGGTAAAACATGCCATAAAAGGTCAAACAAAAGGTTGCGTGCATATGGATTGAAATACGGATCTAAAAGTTATTTTTTTGAATTGCAAGGCAATAATAATATATCACGAAATTGAACAAAACTGAAGGAAAATACCGCCGTTTGACTTATTTCTGCATTTATAAATGATTGCAATACTAACACAATCGTTTTTTTTTCTCTCTCGAATTCTTAGATAATGCCCTTTTAGACATGAAACAGTTTGCTCGATAAATTGACAAAAATGATTGAAAGCAATCAACAACCATATATATTGTTTTCATAGAAAATTACAAAAATCGCGGATTCAACTTGTGTTTTGTCGTTCATAACACTGCTTAATGTTCTATTTATGTCTAATCTGTTCTCTATTATGTTGGGACGAGAATACGACGAATGGACAGAACACAGGGAAGGACATCTATACTCCTTTTATTAGGTAGAAGTATTAATATTCCGGAAATTTATTATCTAATTTAGGCATCGATCTGATTGTATTTATAGAAAAGGGTAATACCATGTTGGATTTCAGGAAATTTACAACTACGTTACATAATTGAAAATCAATACCGGAGAAATGGTTGGTGTTTTCATCCCGTTCCTGGCTAAAATCATAAAAGCTGGAGAACTGATATCGTCACCAAAGATAAAACGGATTCTGGGTGAAGGTATGTAATTCATAATTGTCAATGCATGCATTAATTTCCTTTCGTTTTTATATAAATTAATTTAGTTATTTTAAGTAAATTTTAGATTTGCAAACACTATCAGGTGGAACAAATTGAGAATAAAACGTAACATAACGATACGTTCATTGTTTTCAATTTCATTGTTGATGCATTTTTTTTTATTATTCAAAATGTAATCATGATAATAAATACACATAGATCTAGTCATGGATTTATTTGTTTTGTCTCAAATATTCACGCTCTAGTTGCTATTACTTTCACTTTCTTATTAGTAAACATATATATGTATTATAAGATTTACAGGAAATTCAGTGAATAAGGTAATGTTTAAATCACTTGTTACGGATCAATTGAGTGACTCGTGTTATAAAAATTAAGATGCAAATTCGCGAACATTTCAAAATAAATCCTAATGAATATATTTTTGTGCAAAGGGCCTCTGACCTTCATAGCTTTCCTTATTTTCCTGAGTAACGTTAAACCATAATGCAACCAAAAATATATTTATACAAGTGTGCATCAGAACAATAATAAAAAAATTCAAGGGAAGGATTTATTTATAGGTAAGTTTGAAAAAATACAGAACAGGTGAAAGAATATAAAAAAATAACAAGTTTAATTTATACACCCAGCTGATACCGTATTCAAGATATTCAAGAATTAAGAGGTTATGTTTCTCCATCATGATGTTTGATGGCTCCAGAAATCTATTGCACCTAGGGTTCTTAGTGTCAAAGTTAAAGTCATCCAAAGAATTTTAAGATATAAGATGTTTTAGATATACTGTTGATTCATTATAATTTGTAGGTTACCAATTTTCGTGGGTTTCGTGGGTACAGGTGAACCACTAATTCAAACGCTTTTAGGAGTTATTGCTCTTAAATGATAAATTTTATCCTTTTTATTTCATTCTTGCCTATTATCTTGAATGCTGTCACCGATAGAGAGGAACTTTAAAATGCAAAAATGGTCAGCAAGGCAAATTCTACAAATAAGCGAGATGGTCGAAATCGTTAGTCAACTCCTTATTTGAGTTATTTCCCTTTGATGACATTCAATTTAGAAAATGTTAGCGTGTTTGCTTTGAAAATATGATATATAGATAGCAACTTAAATAAACAAAAATGGTCAGTAAGACAATTAAAACATATGGAGGACATAGACAGACGAATCTTTGTTTGAGTAGTTGCTCTTTAATGACGATTTTTATTCTCTTTTTTTTTGGTTTTACATGATATGATAAAAATCATAATAGATAAATAGACATTTTAAGTCACAATAATAATCATCTAGGCAAGATCTACTAAGAATTCGAATTATTTTGACAAATTTACATATGGCGAGAATGAGTTAAGAAAAGTAGGAATGTTTAGAAAATATTTGATTATCATGCATGGATAGAAAATCTTTGTCAGATTTAAATAAAAAAAAAAACTGTCAAACTATTTTGATATTCTATGTCAGATATAATACCTTACCAAGTTAGAACTCTGTCAGTCGTGCATGTATATATCCATTTTTTTACGCACAATTTGATATGAGTGAGATAATCGTTTGATTTTATAGGTAGTTTTAAGGAAGTGTTTAAGGTCGTAGATAGTTTTAGATCTCACCTGTTTTGAAGAATCTCTGATTCCCTTTTTTTTTGTTTTGATTCAAGTATTCCTTGCAATCTGATACTCCCTTTCTCTGCTGGGTGTACACCTCAATATTTGTTTTGTCCATTTTTTTAGAACTTGTTTATTCGTCATCAAAGTTTTTTTTTTTTCCAACACGGGAACACACAAGGGACTGTCACCTTCGACGATTATTCTTACTATTACTTAATTGTTCATTTATGATTTTTCACTTACATTCTATTGCTACTGTGTCTTATATTATGCAAAATTAAACTAGAGATGATTCTTGTAGATGAAGTTAAAAGACTGAGAAAAAGCAAAATCACTGAGGAAAAGAAAATTCAGGATATTTTAGATAATGTAGATCAGAGTGATAACTGGGAGACATTTATCGAAGTGCTAAAACAGGATCTTGGTAAATAGCTTATACAAATACTTATTTATACAACTAAACACGGTTTTACCATCATTACACAGTTGATATCACTTAAAATGAAATAGAGTTATTGAGTTGATTGCGACATGGTATACGAATCGCTTTGCTGTATTGATAGATCAAATAAAAAAAGGACACTGTGGATGTACACCACTGCAGCACTAACAGAATGCTCCAATCTTAACTTCGAGTTCGAGTCACATTTTCAGAAACTATAACTCGAATGTGACTCAAACTCATAACAGCAAATCTTACTCTTAAGTCGAACTTAACTGGAACTTTGGGTCGAACTCGGACTCTATTTCGCACTCGAACTCTCTTACTCGATGGTTAGCTCGAACTTTAAACTCAATGGTTAGCAATACTCTCTCTCAATATATGCAAAAACCAATAAATCAAAGAAAGGTACAATGTCTTGTGATTTAAATTAATACCTTTGTTCTTTAGTAAATACCAAATTTAACTTATTCACAGACTTCATCTTCGTCCCAGACTTACTTTTAAAGCAGTATGACCCTGCTGTTGATACAGACTTGCGAAAAATTGTCGGTGTCCTGAAAGAAGAAAACATAGAAACAAAGCCACTATCAGACGCTCTAAGAAGCCACGAATTGTTGACTGAACAAGATGTAAAAGATATAAGTACTGAATGTGATAATAGAGACGACAAAGCTGCATTGATTGTGTTGATAGACAGAGTTGTCAAACCTCATCCTCAGTCCTGGTTTAAAGAATTTCTCGACTGCATGATAGGGATTGGAATGGCAGAAATTGCAAGAAAGATTGATCCAGACATACAAGGTCAAGTTCTTTGAAAAAAATATGAATTATCTCGGGGAACAAACGACAACTACTAAACAACAGGTTCCTGACTTAGGACAGGTGCAAACAAAGACAATTACCTTTTACACGAGAAGAAATAAAATTAAGTAAATCAAAATCGAACTAAATATTTTTTATACACATATGCACATCCATCATTTTCCAGAATGGCTCTACAATCTGTCGATACCTATATCTTGTCATTTTACAAGGTCATGTTTTTTTCTGTATTTCACTGACTTCTTTATATTAAATCCATTGGATGTTGGATGCGCACTGATAAATATTTTTATTCTTAGATGCATGATTTTTTAACAGTTGTTATTGGTTTAGGGGGAGGTTTATTTGGTGGTTTCAAACTAATTCAACCTCACCACATTCTGTATGTGCCAATCCCAAGTCAGGAGCCCGTAATTCTGTGGTTGACATTTGTTGCTGTGTTTTTCGTATATTTTGTCAATAAATTAGGCCGATAGTTTTCTCATTTGAATTGGTTTACATTGGTGATTAATAAAATGGGGTTTTGTATTTACATTGTTTCTGTACCACGATTCTGCCCGTAACATCGTTCACAAATTACACTCAATAATGAACTTTTCTGTCAATATTTACAGGCGCTGAAGACGCATCGATAGACTTGGATGACCATTGGAGGAAGTTAATTATGGAGTTATGCCATGGACAAATTGTAAAGAATGTGATACCATCTGGTTTATTAACTAATTTAGGACCCATATTCAGTTTGGGTATGTTTTGCCTAAAAACATATAATGTGTAAATGAACTTTGATCATTATAATAAAAATAATTAGGTAGAATATGCATTTAAGTAAGTGTGACGTTAAACATGTTGATTTAAATTATTTGGAGGGAGGATTGGGATGGCAAAGAACTTAAATGAGGGATCAAGTATTAGTGCTAAATTATTTTTTCATTACATCTAGCGAATACAGTCAAACCTGCTCAAGGGACCCCCTGTATTTAGCAAAGAGACCACCTGTATTTAGCAAAAACCTGTGTTAAAGACCACCAATATTAGATCCCTCTGTAGTACATTTCATATAAATTTCGTATTAAAAGACCACCTGTCTTAAGAATCCACCTTTTGGCTCTCCCTTAAGTGGTCTCTTAAAACAGGTTTGACTGGTTTTTTTAAAATATATCTGACAAATTAACAATTAATGACAGAACTCTTTTAATGTAAAATTACCAAAAACGATTTTATTTACAAAAATAAAATGAAACATAAATATATTTTCACATGTGTATGTCTTAAAAACAATGTCATCGATAATTTCCAGATGAAAAAAGGTCTATTAGATCACTTGAGAGAAGGACATCACCTCAAAGTGCAATGGAGAAACTGCTGGAAATGTTAGACCAAAAAGAATATGAAGGAAAATGGCAGCTCTTTAAGCAAGCATTAATTGAAGATGGTAATATATAACTATGTTCCGACAGACACAATCACACTCACAGATTGTTACCTAAAGTCACACTTATCTGTCAACCTTTCTCAATTAAAATTGTGTTAGCGCAAAAGACGAGAACGCAGCAACTTGATTACACAGCGCGTGAACGGTTCATTTATTCTAAAGTTTGATCAGATTGTTTTTACTAGTTTTTGACATTTCTTAAAAATGGTAAGTTTAAAAAAATAATCTCAAATAGAGTTGTGTTGCCCGAAGTATATGTGGGAAACCCATGACATGATTGCAAACAACATTAAAAACATCAATTAAAATCAATAAAACGAACAACGTTACAGACGCAAGCAACAATTAAGATTGAACAATGTTATCTAAAAACGTTATAAAGGAGTAGGTCCGGTAAGGGCCGATTTTGGCCTCAAATTTCAGGCTCATCTAACGAAAGTTTTTGGACACTTTTTAAACACTTAAGTGTCTATTTCAATTGATTCCATTAGTTTATGTGAAAGATTTTAACTGATTTAGTCATTAAAAACGCTCTGATTCAAGCTTAAATATGAAAAATCTATCAAATATGCAAAAAAAACGTCACTTTTCAGATGGTTTTTGTCAAAAATAAAAGTGGCCGCATCCGTGTTCATTCTCAACCTTTATATATGTTTTGTATTATCATTAAATACAACTCACATTTCAATATTATGAATGAACACGAATGCGGCCTATTTCATTTTAGACGGAAACCGGCTACAAATTAACCAAAATACTAAAATTTTGACGATTTCAGTAATTTAGCATGACTTAATGATGCTAGTACCCGATATATGTGCATTGTATTGTCAAAAACAGCTCATATTTATGTAGCAGAAGCATTTTACTTTCCAAAATATAGCTTAAAGATTACAGTTTCACAATTTTCTAAAACTGCTATATTTTTGGGCCAAAAAGGGGTCTTACTGAACCTATTCCTTTCACACGTCAGAAGCGCTTTACTTGATTTACCTTCATCAAGAATGCTCAAAGCCAAAAATGTAAAAGCTAAGGGTTTATACGAACCGAAAAAGAGTTGACGAGCTATAGGATAAAAAAGAACGTAACGATATGCAAATCCATCGATGGTCAACTTTGTCTGAGGGTGACCAAACCTTAGTTTCTTCATATTTTATATTTTTGAATGGACAATTTCAGACAGGTTTGTTATAATATTTTGTCATCAGCTAATACCGAGCTGATAATACACTCCGGGACTGAAAGTATACCAGCAAAGGTATCGACCAAACATTAAGATTTGGATTTTAACAACCCTTTAACAAGTCTACGTCCGAAACATTGGACTTTTGCTCATTATCACAATTTGGAAAATAAACTCACTTCGAACAATGTCTTGTTTTTTTTAACATGGAAGTCCAAATATTGTTTCAAAAATATTAGCTTATGGTACCAATGATGTTTCAGTATACTGATATAGATGCCACAATGGATATTGGTGGTGGTTTTTATCGTCTAAACCATGTCAAATCTGATGCAAAATTTGCTCGATCGGACCAAAATCCGGCGAGACGCACGACTTTTGGCCAAGGCGGGTGCTAAATGGCTATGTAACCACCACTTATTGTTTTTGGTACATATCACTTTTGTAATAAACAATCAAATGTAGATTCCAAGGTTAATATTTTATAACAACTCATGCAAATCTACAGGAACTACGAAAAACAAATAAAATTACAATGATCGAAACAAATAAATATATCGCTTACCAAGTTCCGGTCACCTGATAGTGTATTTAAGCTGCATTTAAAGCACCGATCTAAGGGCTGTAGTTAAATAGAAAAAAACCCACAAAAACTAACTGAATTTTTTTTTTTCTTTTTTTAGACTTTGGATGGGTAAATGATTTCATAGAAGGCGATTTTGCAAGCTATGAAGATACACATACCTGGGAAATTTTGATAAATTTGTTTGAAAAGACATTGTCTGAGAATTTAAGACCACAAGAAATTTTACCGTTTTTGAGACAGAAGTCTATAATAAGTGACAAGGACTCACATGAGGTAGAGCAGATGTGTAGAAATGATAGTGAAAATGCAGCTGTGTTTCGACTGCTGACGTATCTTCCAAAGCGGAAACCCAACTCTTGGTACCCAGATTTCATGAGAATTCTTTATGAAAATGAATCTGCGCATTTAGTTGAAGTTATTGATCCAGAGAAGTATGAAAGTAAGAAAATGTCTATTTCAAATTGTTTAGATATCTGTTAGAGGAAAGCATTTGCTGAAAAATAATTTGTAAATTAAGGTAGACTAAATTTAAGGTGAATGATTTTGAAAATTGCAGTTGTTTAATTTTTGGCAGATAAAAAGATGTCTTGACAATATCCAAATCTCTCAGCCTAATTGTTCTAATGTATTTTATAACCACAGTATATCCGATACAACTCTATTATGCTGGAAAATCATTGAAACTACTGTAGTACAATATACATACCGTTTCATGTCTCACTGGGAAACAAAAAAATCGTTAGCCAAAATTACCTCTTTTTTAGTTCGTAGATTCATAAATGTTAATAAAATTGAGAATGGAAATGGGGAATGTGTCAAAGAGACAACAACCCGCCCAAATAAAAAACAACAGCAGAGGGTCACCAACAGGTCTTCAATGTAGCGAGAAATTCCCGCACCCGGAGGCGTCCTTCAGCTGGCCCCTAAACAAATATATACTAGTCCAGTGATAATGAACGCCATACTAATTTCCAAATTGTACACAAGAAACATTTTTTTTTCATTATTACAATCGCAAAGCTTCTGTGCGATCGAAAGTCTTTTCTTCAGTTAATTATATAACAAACTAAGCATGAAGTAGAGTTTTGTTTGCCTTTTGTTTTATTCTTATTAACTGCAATTCCCTGTTTTGGTCGTTCTTTTACATATTTCATGCAAATTATCTTTATGATTAATGCTAAAAGTTTAATAAATCAATGAAAAAAAATACATAAATTATATAATAAAAAAAAATAAAATGGCCAACATCTTATTTTACTCTATTCTTTTCAGTAAATGATTAGCTTAACCTCTGCATTTTTTGCAGAACTGAAAGCTCAAAGTTCTGTCATACCTGACAACATGGACGTAGATAAGATAGTTGAACCAACAGAACTAGACCAGGATAACATGGAATTTGATACACAAGAACACTACATGTCTGGTAATAAAAACTCGATATTCGAATCTTTTTTTAAATCAAAATTTTCTTTTGATATATTTAAGCTCATCACAACGCAACCAGTATTGATTTATATCTTTAGACCCAAATAACTTAAAGCAAAACTGTTGATTTCTTTTTAAATATACTGAGTGCCAATGAAAACGCAACACTTTTGTTTTCCAAAAAATCTCATAATTTTTATTTTATTTATATTTGAACTTTGTATAGTTGGTTGAAAATGACTTTTAACGCAATTGTCGACAACTTTACGGTTGAGTGAGTGTTGGAACAAATGCGAAGTAAGGGTTATTTTGAACGGACATAAACCGAGTTCACCGCTTTTCAACATACGCACCGTTTTCATGATTTTGTCATTTAAAGCTTGGCTAATGTCATGAATTTTCCCGCCCTTATTGTAAAGAAACGGGAATAAACATCTGAGTAACTGTCAGGACTTTCTGACAACCAGCGACATGCAGTTTTGGGCATGACCCAATGAAGCCTTTCACAGAATACAAATAATGAGAAAACTGAAGTTGTAGCCACTACAATAACCCAAATCATCCACAAATACAACCAAAATGGATCATTTAATAATAAGCAACGTCCCGGAGTACAAAAAGCAAGAATAGCTCAGCAAGACCGATACATTTGCTCTTTAACATATCCCATATCGACTCTGATGGTTTTCCAAAGGTCACGAGAGTTCAATGATGGAGCAATTTCAGTAAAGCACCCTTCGCGCAGAAATTTTTAAAGAGCACTACAGTCTTTCCTTAGTGACATCTAAACGGCCGTCTGACGTAAACATCGAAATCTGGAGACCAAACATCTTTCATTATGTACCAAAACCCATAAGTGGTGGTTACATATCCATTTGGCACCCGCCTTGGCCCGAAGTCATGCTTTTCGCCGGATTTTGGTCCAATCGAGCAAATTTTGCATCAGATTGTACATAGTTTAGACGATGAAAACCACCAACAATATCATTAAGTCAGCTTGAGTTTGCTTTGCCGGACAAGTGGACTAACATTCCTCGGGATCACATTAAACGTCCAGGATGATCAATTCCACGGCACCGTCGATATTGCGCTGCAACACGGGGTTGTAACATTTTTGGTTAGGACTGTGAGTTGATGATGTTTGGTTTACATATTGCGCGCGAAAGATGACAATGAAACATTTTTGTTTGATATCGATCTATCGTTAAAATTGTTAATTTTCAAGAACAATTTATTTTGAAAGGTTTTCATTTCTAATATAAATTTTATTTTTGAAAAACCAAGTGTTGCGTTTTCATTGGCACTCAGTATATATTCCCCCAAAAAAGTGAAAGTTGTAACTAAGGTTTTTAAAAATTGTAGTTAAATTATATTTGATAATGACAATATATAAAGTGTAATATCACCAAATCATGGTACGTCACATCCGGTTGCATACGAAAATAGGTCGTAAAAATTTTTCCCGTGAATTTGACAGTTACAGCCAGGTAATAAATCCTACCTTTTATTGCAAACTTTCCGATTGAATTTTCCTCGGAGTTCAGTATGTTTGTGATTTTACTTTTTTTTTGCAGTAAAACATTTCAGGGTCATAGACAGATATCATGGGTATTTCAAAGCACCATTACTTTTTTTTATATTGGGGTTTCTATAGAATATTTTGGAAACTTGAGGTTACATGGTTACTAAAGCTTGTACACATGTTCAATAATGGAGAAAATTTGATTGGTTAACTTCCATTGATGGTTATTTTCTTATATGCAATGAATTCTTATGTGAAATATTTTCTACAGAACTGGACAGGATAAAAATTTACTTATGCCAAGTATTTCTTTATAAACAAAGATACATTCTGC
Organism: Mytilus edulis; assembly: GCA_019925275.1. NCBI lineage: Eukaryota > Metazoa > Mollusca > Bivalvia > Mytilida > Mytilidae > Mytilus > Mytilus edulis. The sequence goes on from CM034355.1 coordinate 73,032,733, forward strand.
AGAATTTGTTTGGAAAAATGCAAATTTAACAAAGACTAATAGGGGAAAATCAATTGTGGTATTACACCTATTAGCAGCCTGAATTTTCAAAAGATATAAAATATTTCTATAATAAAAAGTGTATGCACATGGACACGATTTTAATAAAGGCTTCACTTTTTTTTGTGATGCTGAAACGTTTTTTTTTAATTTACAGTTACAGAGCAACCACAAATTTCAGTTGATAATTTGAGTGCTCCACAGGCAGTGGATCAAGTTAGTCAGCAGCCTTCAACAAACTTCAATTTGAATCAAGATGATGAAATTACAAAAGAGAAGCTTTTGGCAAAGAAAAAAGATGACGAAAAATACAACAAGCTGTCAGAAGAAGACACAGAATCGCCAACTGATACTGAAAATATAGTGCTGGACTCGCTTTTTGTAAATAATGTGAAGAAGGATATAGCTATGGAAGTTCGCCCTGAAAAAGTGAGCAACATATCGGGATCTCGTAAGTTTACACAGAATTTTATTGATTTTTCTCATTAAAAAAAAGTTTGCTTTCTGTTATTTTTATCGTGTCATGCTATCGTTGAATTGCTTATCAAATTTGAAAATCATTTTTTTGATATCTATTCCATTCGGTGACTTATAGTAGTTAGTTGATATGTCATTTGGTCTCTTGTGAAGAGTTGTCTCATTAGCAATCATACTACATCTTCTTTTTTTATATTTAGAACGGATGTTGTTGCTTTAATAGTTGCATCTAATAATCTATCGCACCGAATTTTTTAAAACATAATCGCTTGCAATTTTCAAAACCTTAGTAGCAATATACTACCTTCATGCACCTGCATATGAAATATTTTTATGGAATATACATTTCCCAATTTATTCGGTATTCAAGAGCATGCAGCAACTCCTCAGACTTTCTAAAACGTCACTAGCGTCAGAGCAGAAAGTTGATGAACCAGGGGTATGCCAAAAAACGTCTCGTCCTCTTTCTGAAAACATTTATCGGAAGGTGCCAATACCTTGTTGATAGATATTCAGTATCAACTTCACAAATAATACAAGATGGTCTTGAAATATAGATTCTGGGTACTGACGTTGTTTATTATTTCAATAACGTGTTATTCCCCATTTTCATTCTCAATTTTATATTGTATTCTTTTAGTTGTCTTTATGAATATTATCTTAACTGTGTAGTCTGTTTTTGGTGGTATCCATTTAAAATTGCTCTGTACTTATGCATTCCGTTATTGTGTTGTTGTTCTGTCATAGTTTTTGTATTCTTGTTTTTCATTTTTGCTAATGTGCTTTGGTTTATATGCCTTTTTGTGTTTCTTTCTTACATATGACGTGGCACTGTACTTAAACATCCCGTCATTATGTTATCTTGCCATGGTTAATGTTTGTTAATCTATTTGTTTGGTTTTAAAGTAATTTTAAAGATAATAACACAATGTTGACTGCTGTACCCCTTTTATTGACATTTGTATCTATTATGTCTGTTTGTTTTGATAACATATCATTGGCAATAAAATGAAATGTATATGCGACTGTCATAAGTAAGAGGTTTACCTAGATATAAAACCAGGTTTAATTCACGTTGTCTACATGAAAAACGCTTGTTTTAAGTCCGGAATATGACAGTTTTTTTTTGTATTCAACTATTGAAAATTAATTCGATCAATTTTTTGTGATCAACATAAAAAAAATGTTATCGCCTACGTTTTGTTTATGTGCTTGTTTACTTTTTTTTTAATCATACGCATACTATCCCTTAATTTTGATTTCTACCGGAACATAAATGCTTATTTTCAATGAAGATATATTAGAGTAAAAAAGGACACGAATAGACAGTTAATGTTAAGTGCTATATTCGGTTGTTTTTAATGGTTTGTCTTATTCTACATATAAAAAAAATAATATAGTTATGAAGTTCCTATTTAGAAAATTGACATGTTCTCTGTACTGTTATATACCAGTTTTAGTCAAACAAATGGAAGTTTTTAACGACCTTGACTGGCTATACAGTTTTAGTCATGGAAATTTCACAGCAGCTTTAAACAATATTTTGTTACAAGAATTGAAGAAAAAAGCAGAAAGAGGGTAAAATTTCCCAACTAGAAAAACTACTCTTTTATGATTGAAGAGAGTAACAACATCAGCTGAAACGAGCAGTATGGCGAATGAGCTAAAATATCACACTATCTAGACTTGATATGAAATTGGAAAAATTACTTAAAAGAGAGAGTTAGCCGATCAGAATTTTGATTTGACAAAAGGAAGCTTTTGTTGAAAATCGGCAACGGAGTCATAAAAACAACTTTAGGAACATATTTTTCCAAATATTGGTTCATTGTATTTAGTAGTTCCTTTGAAGAAGATTAATATACATAGAACAGATTACAACAACCGACGAATGACGACGAAATGGCAATAGCTAAAACGGCCTTTAGTTCTGTAGTTTATTTCGAAAAAGACTTTCAGTTAAATAATATATAATTTTTGCTGCTGCACTGTTCTAAACAAAAATCATCGATGCAACCTTGATTATCGCATTAGTGATTAACAACTCATGTGCCATATTATAATATTAAGTCTCCCAAACAAAGTTTGGAGACTTATTGTTTTTGCTCAGTTCTTATTATTTTTCTTCTTCTCCTTCTTCTTCTTCTTCCGCCACTTTAAAAATGAACTTGTCCGCAGCGTTTCTCCAAAACCGCTTGTCAGATTTACTTAGGGTTTCATAGAATGGTAGTCTAATATGTCTAGGGGAGCCATCAATCTTTCGTTTGTGCATTGGGGTCTATTAAAGGGTATTTTAGGGGGTAGAAAGGAGGGAGGGGTTTACTATAGAACCCTATGGGATTTTATTTTCTAAATTTTTCAAATGAATATAACTTGAAAACTGTAAGTGATAGATACATGCAGTCTTCAGAAATGATTATAGGACAATAAAACAATACACATGAAATATAGGGGGAATCCCTGGGTGGTCATTCCCACCCCCTTCAATTTGAGAATATGCTTTTATCTTGTAAACGGTCCAGATCCCCACCCCTAAACCATATATATTCTCGAATGGGACGATAAAACAAATCAAATGAAATTAAAGGGAAGTCCCTCGGGGTCATCCCCAACCCGTTCAATTTGAGAATGTTCTATTATCTTGTAAACGGTCCAGATCTCCACCCCTAAATCATATATATTCTTGTAGGGGACAATAAAACAAATGAAATGATATAGTTTGAAAACTTGTAAACGGTTAACATCCCAACCCCTAAACCATATATATTCTTGCATGGGACAAAAAAACTAATCAAATGAAATTAAAGGCAAGTTCCTGGGGGTCGTCCCCACCCCTTTCAATTTGAGAATGTGCTATTATCTTGTAAACGGTCCAGATCCCCACCCCAAAATCATATATATTCTTGTAGGGGACAATAAAACAAATGAAATGAAATAAAAGGGAAGTCCCTAGGGGGTCACCCCACCCCCTCTTGTTGGAAAACTTATAAACGGTCAACATCCCCATCCCTTAACCATATATATTCTTGTATGGAACAATAAAACTAATCAAATGAAAGTAAAGGAAAGTTCCTGGGGTCACCCCATCCCGTTCAATTTGAGAATGTGCTATTATCTTGTAAACGGTCAACATCACCACCCCTAAACCATATATATTCTTGTATGGGACAATAAAACAAATCAAATGAATTGTAGGTAAAGTACCTTGGGGTCACCACCACCCCTTCTTGTTTGAATACTTGTAAATAGTGGAGATCCCCACCCCTAAGCCATATATATATTCTTGTATGGGGAAAAAAATCAAATCAAATGAATATGGAACCATATGAATGGCGAGTTATGGGAGCTTTGTTTGGGAGACTTCGTAACAACATCCTGTTACAATTACTTCTTGTTATACCTCACGCAACGAAGTTTATAGTGTTTTGATCCGTCAGTCCGCCCGTCAGTTGTGTTCCTCTGAAACTAAACAACAGAATTTCATGAAACCTTTTTTAATAAAGACATAATATGTAGATGTGCATATCGACAGGAAATTATGATTCGGTTTTTTTTTCTAGGAGTTACGCCCCTTTAAAATTATTGGCTTCAATATACCTCTGCAACAGTTTGTAATCGAAACTCCTCTGAAACCACATAACAGAATTTCATGAAACTTTGTAGATAATAAGGACATACTATGTAGCTATGCATATCGATAGGGAATTATGATTCATTTCTTTTCTAGGAATTACGCCCCTTTGAACTTATTTGCTTCAATATATTTCTGCAACAGTTTGTCATCGCAACTCCTCTGAAACAGCACAACAGAATTTCATGAAACTTTGTTACGATTCATTTTTTTTCTTACAGTTATTTTATTTGTCCAGTGGCAATGTTTGGACGTGGGGTATGTAAGTGCGCTCACTAAGGTTCTTTAATATAATGAGAATTAATGTCCGTCAAGCATTATTTTTTCAGTTACAACCGTTGGTATAGAAGACTTTACTACCAAACAGATGAGCAAAAAGAGTGATTTTGAAATGTCTTGTACATCTAATATGTCCGTACCAACCGGAGGGCAAAGATGTATGTTCCATCTTGGTAGTGATTTTTATGTCACTGTAAATATATATAGAGGTTCTCTACAGATACATATCCGACAGTTTTACAAATCTGAAGAAAATTTATGTCCTTCGAAGAAAGGTGTGGCATTTACTTTACAGAGATGGTTGAAACTTGAGGATTGTTACAAAACGTTGGATGCGTTGATGGAGCAATGCCTAACTTGTTCTTTGGAATCCAAGCATGTGATTGATTTAGGCGGAAGTATATATGCAACAGTGGATCCTTTGTATAAAACAGTTGATCTAAGACGTTTCTGGATCCCAAATGGAAAAACTGAACTTAAGGCAACGAGAAAGGGAATTTCTTTAGATAAAACTAAGTGGAACAATGTAGAAGCAGTAATTGCAATAATTCGTAATTATGTTCCAGAATTAAATGATGATCAACTTTTGAAATAAAGTGTACAGGACAGATAGAACTTACTATAGATCATATTTACTTAAAAAATATATTGTTACTTAAATTGAACTGTAAAGTATGAAAACATAAAAATATAATTTGCACAATAGTATTTGTTTTAACTCACCTGGCCCAAAAAAACTCATCAATTGGCTCAATCGTTTCAAAAAACTTCTCCTCTGGTTTTACTTGGCGAAATTTAATAAAACTTTTCAACAATATTATTTCAGTATTTAGTAAGAAAACGTGTCCAATGCAAACCAACATGCTGACATGGCTAAAATACAGCATAGGGAAAACATGGGACTGTGTCTATTATCTTGAAAACCGCTTTCAAAAGAGAAAATCTGACAGTGGCTGAAATGTTCTAAATAATTAGATCTACTTATTTTCCGACTACATCAAAACTGTACGCTTGAATGACGCATTTTACCATTATTTATCAGTTTTGAATTTTATCTTTTAAATTATGATATATAGACAGAGACTTTAAAAAGAAAAAAATATCAGCGAGACAAGATCTTAATATGATTCTTCATTGTCAATTTCGTCAAACGACAACTAGTTGTGAGTTATATAATTGCCCTTTTTTTCTAATTTGCCTGATATCTGAAAACCTATAATAGATAGATAGAAACTTAATTAAGCAACAATTATAGGCATAACAAGAGTTTTACGAATAAGCTACATTGTTGATATCGTTTGACAACCACTTATTGGAGTTTTTGCTTTTTAAATTCTATTTTTACCAATATTTTCGCCTAATGACTGAAACACTATTTAGATAGATTTGGGATTACTATACTAACTAAGTATAATAGTACAAGGATAGATGCTTAAATGAACAAGAACAAAAAATACCAGCCAGACAACTAAAATGAACCAAACTTATCAGCAAGACAAGATCTACAAACAAGTCAACATTCTGACGACTTATTTTTAGAGTTGTTAAAATTTAATGACTTCTGCTACAATAACTATAGACTTCCCAATGCTATACTTATAATCACAGCCTCGTAAATCTAAAGTTTCAAATTATATACCCACACGAAAGTGTCACACGTTTATTCGAGCCGGCTATTTCATGCTGCATGATTATATCCCATGAAGCGCGGAAAAATAAATGACGGTCTATGCACAGAAAAATAGAAATTTAGTTTCTGCAAATGGTCGACATTACATGATTTTACCTGTTTTGTATTGCGTTTTTGCCTATATCCGAAAAATTGTGAAAGATAGATAGAAATTTAAATTAGTAAAACTGATTATCAAGACAAGATCTACAAATATGTCTACTGGCTGAAATCTGGTGATTACTCCTTGTTGGAGTTATTAGTATTTTTAAATGACAATTTGTTTTACTATTTTTATTGTTCTGCTTCTCATGTTGAACAAAAACGTGTTGTAAAATGGAAAACATGATAAGCAATACTTGACCTACAAATTATTCAACATAGTCAGTCGACTACTTATTAGGTCTTTCCAACTTTCCGTGGAAAGACCTATTGAATTTGTTCTGATTATTATTTTTTTTTTTCTTCCGCCGAATTTTTTTTCTTGCGTAGTATTGATGTTTCAAAAGATGTCGCTTAGATATTTGGAATATGATATCGTATAGTTTATACGCTTTAAAAATTTACAACCACGTAACAAAATACTTTATGTTGTAAGAGTTATCTTCCCAAACACTGTTTTTCTTGTGGCCACTACTCCTTCGCAACCGTAAAAGATTACGACAAATTTATTTTACCAAATTGCTCGTTATATCCTCAGGATGTTCTGTTTGATTTTGACCGAAGCTATACGGAGACTCCATATGAGAGTTATCCCCCCTTTTGTATATGATATAAGTGATTTGCATTTCTAACTGGTAAACCATAAGTGATAGAGATCTAGGGTCTTTTGATTTAAGATCCTTGGTCCAAAAAAATGAAAATTAGGTCAAGGTCAAAGGTCAAGGTCAAATTCTAAATTTTGAATTTGGCTTATTTTCACTTATTTTCATTAACTTTATAAGATTTCGAAAAATTATTTTTATTAAATTGTTAGTTGCGACATGTCGTAACTTATAAATTTTGATTGGAAGGGTACGTAGACAATAAATGGGAGTTTTTGCCACTCTTATATTTAGAATAATGCGTAAAGTAATATTACTCATGAACCATACATAATACATACCTAGGGTCTTTTGATTTGGGATCCTTGGTTTATGACCTTGAAATTGAGGTCAAGGTCATAGGTTAATTGGACGTTCTAGATTTTGACCTTTGCTTGAAATTCATATTTTTATATCATAAAACAATAGCAAGTGACATTTTCAACTGAATCTTAATATTTTCATATCATAATAGACCCTTATTGGTTGAAAGACCTTCAATTGTTCTTTGAACAATTGGTTTTTAATTAAAGTTTATGTTCTTTAGTGACGAGTTTTACCAATATGTTACGTGTCTGTCTATTAACAATTAAAGATATATTACATTTAAATATTCTAAAAATGATAAGCAGGACAAGACCTACAAATGAGTCAAATTTTCTAAAAACATTTAGTTTTGTTACTAGCAGTAATTGTCCTTTAATGACAAGTTTTATGCCCATTTTATGATTCGGGCAAAATTAAAGAAGATTGAGATAAACTGTGATAGAATAAATGATCAGCAATACAATTTCTGACAATATTGTTTACTGCTTATTCTGATGTTGTGCTGGTTCACCACTGTCGTATTAGATATAGGGAGCGCAGATCGTTCGCAAACATTTTTAACCCCGCCAAATTCTGTATGTGCTAGCCAAACAACTTGACCCTGTATTTTTTCTCATTAATTTTGATTATTGACAATTGTTTTGGAAAAACCCACATTTGACTTCTCCAATCTACCTTAGATGCGTAATATAATACATAAACCAAATGCTATAGACTCGTCCAGTGCCTGTTTTCATTCGGACATTAATATGCAGAATAAACAAAATTATGATTAGAAAGAAAATATGACATAGAGACTATCACACATCTAGAAAAACTGCAATTTTGACATTTTAATTATAATGAAAACTGATGACAATTAAAAAAAGCTTGAATTTCGGAGTAATTTCATGCGTCGAATGTTTTTATAGTTAATAGTCAAACAGAGAAATCAGTTGAACACATTTATTTAACGATCAACCAATAATATTCAAACACAATATGAATGAGTGAGTTCAGTTAAGTATATTAACAGGATTTGTTCAATTTTGTGTTTATCTTTAATTAAAGGAAAACAACCAAGTAGTTAATTTTGAAAGAGTTATTTTTCTCATGTCTCTTACACTATCATAGTGTTCTAACATTCACATGTATTTTATGGGTGTATGGGTAATAAGTAGATACGAGGCTTATAATATGACACGTTAGGAGCGCGCTAACATGGATCTTGTTATTGATAAATTAGTAGATAACCAAATATGTAAATCTATGTTATACAGTTATTCTCACTTTGTCTTTGGTCTTGGGAAACATGATTTATCTATAATAGCTAGTAATTGGCATTTAACTTTGAATTAGCATGGGGAAAAAATGCGAGTAGTCTTTGAAAGACAGGTCGTGTCCTTTGTCTTTATGTCTGTTTTGTTCTTCAAAAGTCAAATCCTGCCAAACTGAATCTACAACTGGTTCTTATATCATACAGCACGGTAGATTTGAAACAACAAATTTCTGGCACAACAACCGGATAGATCTTTGTCAAAATATTTGGTAATAATTTATCACAGGTTATCCTCAGCAGTATGCTCATATTTGTGGTCATCAAATAATTTTCATTGGTTTCTCTATTATAGTTCATTCTAATGCAATTAGTTTGTAACGATAATTTTCATTGGACGTTGACAAATATTTTGAGAGGTTAGATTCTACGTTCTACCAGTCCGTAACTGAGAAAGCCACCATTTTGAATTCCGATTTTTTTGGGGTATGTATGTAATTTTGTCAATTATAGTTCAATCTATTGTAGGTTTAGATAAATAATTTCTGTGATTTAAACGCCTGTATTTTTTTTTTTATATTTTAACAGCATATGATGCAGTTGGAAATGACGATCCAGATTCCGATACTGATAATGAGATAGTGAAAGAAGAACTACGCCTAAGAGGGTATCAAATGGAGTTGGCGAAACCTGCATTAGACCACAAAAACTGCATTATTGTGGCACCAACTGGAAGTGGGAAGACATATGTAGCACTCAAAATAATACAGGTGATTTAGATAGAATTCAGTTTAAAATTTGTCATTTTGTTACTGAAAGACACGTAGTGTTTATAATAAAAGTGTGGTGTTAAAATATTACTTTCATACGTGTTGCTAGTGCAACTGAAAGACTTAAATAACTTTGTTTTTCATGATTTTTTTTGTTGGAGATATTAATCATATTAGCCTTGTCTCTAGAATATGTTTTGATTTTTTTATATTTGTCAATAGACAGCATTGACATATTTTTATGATTTGTTTTCAGGATCATATGGATAAGACTACTGACAGGTTTCCTAAAGTTGTGTTCTTAGTAGAGCAAAGTGCCCTCGCCAAACAACAGGCTGATAAATGTAAAAAGTATCTATCAAACTACCGTGTAAAACTTATCACTGGGGAAATACAGAGAGATGCGAAGATACCAAAATCATTATCTTCATGGTTAAATAAGTATGTATACTTGATCATTTAGTTTTACAAATTACACGGAGTACTCTTTAAGTTTGTGAAATAAAGTATTTTCAAATAGTTTAGACTCAGTGCAATAATGCATATTAAAATAAATATATATAGTAGGGTGCCCAGTATCGAAAAAGAGGTCTAGTTAACGAGTTTAAGTTAACGGATAACACACGGCTATTTTTATATGCAAACTATTGGAAAATCATAATATTTTCGTATCATGAATGTCGTCGTAACCTCCCGTGGTCACGTTTTTCAAAATTTTGTGGTTTCTTAGGATACCCAAAAATACCTCCTCATACAGGACATCTTCAACACGAAAAATTAAATTATAATATTGCTTTGTGTGTTATTTGTTCAAATGATACTTATCATTTAGCTTAAAAATTAAATCCATCATATAACGAAAGCTGAAAAGATTTATATAATTTAAGTATAAGTATTTCATGATTTTAGTAAGACTATTTTTTTACCTGAAATTTACCACATTTTGAACGAAAGAAAATTTTATTGTTACTTTCTCGGGATTTTTTACTCTGATTACATCAATAAGACATGGTTCATGTGTGTGCCAGATATCTTTTATGTAATATTAATCAGTGAGAAGAAAATAGCAATTTAAAACACAAATTTAGTGATAAATCTGCCTTGATTCAAACACGCCTTCTTGTGCCGTTAATCGTTTTGTAGCTTACACTATCAGGTCATTAACTAGGACAATGGTCACTAACTTAATTTCTCTTTTTTGCTTGTTGTATGGTCGATATGTATGTTTTGAATAGTCCAGTTGGTTTAAAGATCGTTGTTTTGTTTTAGTAAATATTTTTTTTGTTGGTTTTCATAACTTTAATTGGTTTTTTTTAATTGATAGTTTTGTTATAATTGTAGTATACAAATCAAATCCTTCGGTCACGTTTCAGACCCGGAATATGACACACATTCACAGTCCCGTTAAACTATGCCCATCAAGCCCTAAATGAAGAAGGAATGAAATACTATGGGATGATATGTGTTATATGTCAGGGTTCTTCTACTGCATTGCTTATTGATATGCGAGGAATTAGCACAAACAAAAGTTTGATCGATGCTATGGGAGCACGGAAAGATCATGTATATTTTAGTATATTGCACGAGTCTTCAGACCTATCCCATCTTCGGTAGTCAACATTTCGTTGTTGACATGAATATCAATAATGTGGTCATTTTTATAAATTTCCTGATAACAAAACTTTGAATTTTTCGAAAAACTAAGGATTTTCTTATCCCAGGCATAGATTAGCCGTATTTGGCACAACTTTTTGGAATCTTTGGATCCTCAATGCTCTTAAATTTTGTACTTGTTTGGCTTTATAACTATTTTGATATGAGCGTCACTGATGAGTCTAATGTAGACGAAACACGCGTCTGGCGTACTAAATTATAATCCTGATACCTTTCTTTAATAACTATTCGCACTGATGATTAAACATATTTTACCACCATTCTCGCTGTAAATCTTACACTAGCAGACACAAATTCAGTTATGTTAAAGCTGAATCAAGTTCTTGTTCGTCTGTAAAAGTGTGGCAGGTCAAATACAGAAGGTCGTCAAATTCCTGTCTGGAAAAAGTTTCTTTGATACAGTGAGAATCAACAGGCCTTAATCAGATTTCTTGGCGAATCGATTGTTCAGCATCATGGTAGATCAACAGTTACTTTGATATATGAGAAAGTCATTTATCTAGCTAGCACTTCAAAGGACCCTTAATATACTCAGTAGGAGTATTCAGGTTTTAAAAATTGTTTTGTACGCCCGATGAAGTAAATACCCGCATGATTTTACATGCTATTCATGTAGACAAAGAGTTCGGTGTGAAAGGAATGAACGGTAGTAGGATAATAATAATAAAATCACAAGATACAGAAAATCTCGGGTTTGCCTTCTGTAACATTCTACCAGCCGCATATGCTGTAACATAATGCGATACAACGTCATCCCTGGTTAGGATCGGTAAGCGCACTGTTTCTCAGTCTTGAAGGACAACCAAGATGATTTCACCGATTTATCAAACCTTTCGAATTGTGACATCGATGAATCGATAGATGCAGCTCGAGATTTTTTTGTTAGGTTCAATGATCTTAAGTCAAAACTCAAAATAGATCATTTTGATCTGAACAAATTGAGCGTAAAAATGACTGAAATTGTCTGTCCTATGGTCGGGTTGTTGTCTCTTTGACACTTTCCCCATTTCCAGTCTCAATTTTATAATGTACAATTTCTCCCTTGTCAAACTTCCTCCTTGTGAATCTACTTTTAAACATTATGTAATAAGAGCTTCACTCCAGACATAATTGATGTCTTCCCATATAGCAAAACTACCCTACATTCCCATCTACAGTTCGGATTGGAAAAGAAGAATGACTTGTTCTAGTCTATCTCGAAGGTCAGATGTCATATGGATTTCTGCAAGATTTAGTTTGTACTGGAAAGGGGAAATCTGTGTTTTCAAAGGGTCGCATTTGCTTCGAACAAAATCTATCATGTACAGATGTATGCCCTTGTTTGGCAAATTACACATGTCTAAATGTAAATACTCTTCTGGTTGCAGTTAAAAACATTCATGACAACGAAGATGACGATGTATAAGATTTCATTTTTTTGTTTGTACCTTATGAATCATTGTTAGCTATCGAATGAAAATTACACAGTCCATAATATTTTCTAAACAATAAATAAAACATCTACTCAATTTTGAAATCGTTAGAAATATAGTAATAATCTATCTAGTGGGGAAAGATATGTTAAAACACCAACAAAAAAAAACCCTGCCATAAGGTCTCTGACTTTGACATGGTTGGTGGCTTTTAACTACAGGAGACCATAGAACGTAGTAGGTAATATTAGCTTCGATCATAATTTTCTATTTGCAATTGTTCTTTTTTTTCGTGTTTTGTCATGCTGTTGTCAGTTTGTCTTCATTTTATAAGTATTCAATGTCCCTTTTTGTTTCTCACGCCTTTTTTGTTTGCAATTGTTTGTAAAATACATCGGTGCTGTACATAACCCTCTCCCTTATTATATTTTGGAATACTTGTAAACATTATAGCCAATTGTTGCTCATTTAGTCATCTGTATACGTAGGATGGGGTGATTTACCTGTTTCTTATAGACGTTTTGTTTTCATAACTTTAACCCCCCTTTTTCTCCATTTGTAGTAATTTTTACTTCTGTAAAGCAAAACTATACACAGAGCTTTAAATTCAACCAAGTTCGACGTTCATGTTACACAAATTTCGAAACAAATTATTTATATATACTCTTTCATACCAAATGATAGAAATTTTATATTTACCTAGGAATTGACGAATACTTCGACAAATTATTAAAGTTAAGATCTAAAAAACATCTTTAGATCTTACTTGTAATGAATTGAACATAACAATGTCCAATTTCGAAATTGAAATAGGTCAAGGTCACTGTTATTTAACAACTGTTTGAAAATTTCAATTTTGCACCCTATATGCAAAAAAGTCAATCTAAAGTTATTTTTGGCGATAAAAATATAAAATAAGTTCTGAATGTAGATACAAAAAATATTTTCTATAAATCAGTTGTTTTTATTTTGCTCCAAACGCATATATGTGGGAGAAACAAGCTATCTGAATGTTACTGTGCATTTTTCTGGTATTTTTGCTTTGACCTTTGACCCTAATTTAAAAAAAAACGTGACCACTACAGACAACAACTACAACAGTATTTCGATAAGGTTTGATCTCCTCTTTTCAATTATATAAAATATAGCTGTGTGTTATTCCGTAACGGCAAATCGATCAAGTTTGTTGATTGGACACCCTACTAATACTTTATCCAGGGATCTCCATGGCCTGTTTAACGATGGCGCCCCGCAAATTGATACATCCGCGTTTCCGGTTTCTATTCAGACTCGAAAGGTGCATGTTGCACAGCATCAATTTGCCAGATAAAGTCATTAAAAACCTTTTCATTTGTCAACGTTTGCTTTACAGATCTCTTTAACCTTTTACATAACCCGTACGAATCGTTTTGTTGTTGCTGCAAATCAGCCATACCGGTAATGAGTTCTGAATTTGACAGTGTCCATGAAAAATAAGCTCCACATCATAGGATTTTTAACCCCCATAACAATTACCAAAAATACAAGAAATCTACATGGGGACCTTCATGACAGCTTTTGGTCATTCTCGACTAAGGGGGGACCATGAAGACTTGGCATTTGAATGGTTAAAAACGGCAATAAATGCAAATATTGATACTTCTAATTCTATAATGAAAATTCAAATAAATATAATTTGAATAAGCAATTAAGCAATGAATTAGCATGTTCACCATTCCATGTATGGAGGGATAAAATACTTCCGATCGCGCTACACTGTACAGCGTAGACACGGTTTGTAATGGTGAAAGTTCCTCCATCGTTCAATTTTCATCCATGGAGATCCCTGTTTTATCACATGAAATTTGCATCTCTAGTTAGAATTGATGACTCCTTCCGTGGTTGTATACACTGTAGTTTTCATATTTTCATATCCCATTTATTAGCATTATGTTTTATGCTCTGAGGCAACTTTCATTCGTTCGTTTGTCCGTCCGTCCGTCCGTCTGTTCCCCTTCAGGTCAAAGTTTTTGGTCAAGGTAGTTTTTGATGAAATCGAAGTCCAATCAACTTTTACATCATGTTCTTTGTGATATGATTTTTCTAGTTTTATTGCCAAATTATAGTTTTGATCCCTATTTTACGGTCAACTGAACATAATAGTGTACTATGGACTCATTCTTGTTGTTTCATAAATCATTGAGTGATTACTAAGTGCACCATAATCATGATTTTATATGTTTAGAAAAGATAACATGAACATTATCGCTGGGATCAGAGAACTCATCACAAATTTTCTGTTTCGTGCTCCCTTTTGTTCTTATGATTTGTCTTTACTTCAAATAACATGGGCTTATTCTTTGAAACATGTTTGAAATATGATGCATATGACATTAAATAATCTATCGCGTTGAATTTTGGTAGAGTCAAGCTTATTATAGATATTTACAAATAGACAAGTCTCACTTGAATCTTCTTTGGTTTTATGTGCTCAATATAAGTCAGGAATATCACAGTTGTCATCCATTCGTTTGATGTGTTTGAGCGTTTGATTTTGCCATTTGTTTACGGAATTTCCCTTTTGTTATTTTCCTTTTAAGACTGTTAAAATGTTTTGGCAGTCTTAGACTTTTATCACCAGCCTCATTTTTATGATAATAAGCCTGTATATTGAATGACTTTTTTCTTTCAATTCATTCATTTGTCTGCCCGTCTATCCGTTCTTCCTTCCCATTTTTGTATCCGCTCCTGGTGAAACTTTCACAGATTGTAACGCACATGATGAAGTTTTGAATATCTTATTTTTTCATTTTATTTGAATTTCGAGACTTTGTCATGTCATATCAGCACACTACAGTATATTATTCTTCTCAAATCAGAATGTGATGACACCATCACCATCATTTAAACCATTTGTGCACCTTCTTATTAATTTTTAACCCGATAGTTCCCCTATACAAATTATAGACTAACGTTGGTAATTTGTATCCAAAAACCGTAGTCACAAATTATTGAAACTTTTTCAGATTTTTAATCATCATCCGTGTGCATCTATTTTAATTTGACTTTTGGTCATTATGGATTTGGTGGTTTCCCTAAGAAATGCATACCTTAATTTATTTTGAGTTTGAGTATCATTTTTGTCGCATTTTGTTCTAATAGTTGAATCGAAAAATACGTTGCAATACCAAGCACCAGTTTTAGCTTTACAGTAATAATAAGCAAACAGGGGTGTTGAACATCTTCGTGATGTTTGTTCATTGTATTTCTTTGAAACAAACTATTTTTAGAACAGGGTGATGTATTTGACACTTTCTTTTTGAATGCAGGAAGGATATCTTAGTTGTCACTGCACAACTGGTAGTTAATGCTTTGAAGAATGACGAAATTAAAGTCGAGGACTTCACATTGATGATTTTTGATGAATGTCACCATGCAAATGCAAGTCATGCTTATGCACAGATAATGCATGGATACTTGGATCTAAAACTTGATGAAAGTGTTGATAGACATAAATTACCAGTAGTAAGTGTCTTATAAATAAATTTTGTTATAAACAGTTGTCCAAAACAAAGAAGCCTTCACCATTACCATTGTAATAAATTTATGATTTTGTAATGTTACTATTAATAAATACCTTCTCTGTATAAATGGCACGAATTCTCACTAGTGTAGACATAGGTTTTTTTTCTTTTCCTTCAGAGTTGTTATAAACGTCACCTGTAATACAACACAATATTTTTTAGGAAATTTTATGTAACAAATAAAATCATAAATTATGAACTAATGCTCGCAAAGATAATTTGATTTTTTTGCATTTAGCGATATCAAGCAAACTAGTTAAGAGAAAACTACACTTTATATACACTTTGGTATTCGAAATAAAATCGTACAGCGCAATAATCGGCCTTTGAAACATTTATGTGTAGGTGGTTGGGTTAACTGCTTCAGTAGGCGTGGGGAGAGCTAACACAGAGGTGATGGCACAAAATCATATTCAAAAGATGATGGCAAACTTGGATGCTGAAGTAATTTCTACAGTAAATGAATGTTTACCAGAACTAACAGAACATGTTATTGTTGCTGAACAAGGTACGACAATTTACTTGAGTAATAAATATCACAAATATCTGGTAACTAGGAAAACATTTCTGGTAAGTGAATTTAAATTGAAAATTGAATTTGTGCTACAGGAGAACAGTAATCTCCTTGGTAATCATTGAATATTATGGTAAACATCCAACACATCGTTCAACAGATTTTGGTTGATGAAAATATTTTTAAATGCTAATGTGATATAATGTTTAAGATAAAATAGTGCATTTTGCATTTGGTAATATCCTCTAAAATAGTAATACAAAACAATACATTTAGAATAAAGTATTACGAAAGCACTGCGTATTAACCTAAGATAGTACAGTATTTGTCATTCATTGTATTTTTCTTAGAAACAATATCCACTGGAGAAAGGAAGAAAAATTACTTTGGGGAAACACTTGTTTCAATGATGGATAGCATCGAATCATTTATGATTGACTCTTCATGTAAGTAGTTAAAGAAATAACAAATATCAATAAATCTTTCATGATCTAGGTAATTGCGATCTTTATTTATTGCAGTATAAATATATATTAAAACCAAACTATACAATATGAGTTTTGCTAATTGTTGAAGGCGTACGATAACATATATTATATGCTAACATCTAAGTTATTTCGACTCTTCAAAACTACAAAGACCAGATAGAGTACATGCAATTCAAGTCAATCCCCCAAATAGTCACACTTTGTTTCATCAAAAGAAAGTTCACTGTATATACAATCATATGTATAAGAACCAACAGATTATGCTTTAAAACACAGTAGGCTACCAAACATTTCCCAAAAGTGACGTCATTGAGGTGCTAGAATTTTGATATATTTTTTTTTATGGCAGGTACCCTTATTTCTATGGCAATCAGTTCAAGAGCTTATCCACTACTTATCGAATAGTTCCATAATCGCGACAAGACAAGACTTTTATTTAGCAACGTTTTTGCAGCACCTGTTCTTGTGTAAATATTTAAACTTTGATACGTACGACATTTCGAAAATTCCGTGTCCAATCAAAATATCTTTTGTGGAGATTTGCTCTTTGTAAAAAAGTAATTTACTCAAGAGTACTTTCAATGCAGTGCTATATGCACAGTTTGTATTTCCGTCACTATTTTCCTTGCCATGTAATCGTGTTAAACTGCCAGTATTACAATGCGTACTAATTGATTTGTGCATCCCTGACCGACTTAGTTTTGTATCAATACGATGCAGAATTCACATAAAACCTTCTTAAAGACAAAAAGAAAACACATCTTGTAAAATGTTTATAGTTTCACTTTAAAATATATCGATGATATCCTATTATTAATAACCCACACTTAACGGCGTTCTCGCATACCATATATTCAAAGGAGCTGACGATGAGGGATACTACCGAAACAAGATTACATATCCCAAAGGATCATTAACGCTCGTACATGTTCACACTAAACACCATCAACAGAGGTGTACTTTATACACAAAAGCTGTTCTCATAGAAATATGAGGAATAACGAATAAAGTCGACACTAACAGGCCTAGGTAGTTCGATCACAATCACGAACTGGTTGAACTTTACGACAAGGCTATTTCTTTATTCATTATAATTTTTTTCGCAGTTTAAGGTCTATAAATAACAGAACAGTCTTCTGATTTGTAATTTTTTTGATATAGTCTTATATTATTGACGACGATTTTCACTTTTTGTCTGAATGTTGATTCGTTAAGTTACTGCATGCCAAGCAGAAGACGCTTTACCTGAAGCATACCTGATCCCGTTCCTCTGTGAGTTCATGTGATGTCCTCAGTTTTTGTCTGTTAATTTCTTCATATTATTAGATGTGAACATTGATTTGATAGCTCCTGATGCTTCATTTATTTACAACAGAATTTCATAGGATTCCTACTAGTTTTACTTCAAAATTTGTATTGGCGCCTTCACCTATGTGATATAAAGAAATTTTATCTTACTCTTCTTATTTTTACAAGATGCATCTTTCCTACCTAACAATGGGAGTATATTAAAAGGACCTGCGGACAAAGGATCAGACCCTTACACGCAGTGGATTAGCAAACTATGGAGGGAAACGGCAAAAATCAACCACCAAGATGCACGACGATACTTTGAAACTTGTAGACTTTATCTAGATGTGTGTAAATAAAAACAATTATTAAAATTTACAAAAAATATAAATATAAATACAAGAAGAATTGGGTAAAATTTAGTAAGTTATAAAAATGCTCGCTTCAATGCTCTTAATTTTTTTTATTGATTTTGTTTTGGTTTTTGATACAATTTATCAAACTAAGTTGCAGCTCCAATTTTGAATATTTATAAACGATAACCGTACTTTGACTGTCCCTTTGGTATCTTTCGTCCCTCTTCTTTTACACTCAGCATTCAATAAGGAAAAAATGCCGGATTTTGTGTTTCGAGCACGAATTATGCACGAGTACAGACTAATCTTATATACTCGTGACCTGGAAATCGTTGAAGTGTTCAGATTAGTTTATTTTCTCGACGACGTCATATCCTCGATTTTAATCTTGAGTAGTATGACTGATGAAACAGGCATAACGATAAATTCTTCAACGTCGTTGCACATACTCTCATTTAATTGTGAGATCCCACGATTCCGTTTGTTTCAATCTGTCTGTCTTTATTCATTTTCATTTATTTTTAAAACCTAGTTTTTATTTTTAAGGTTTATAACAAAGTCTTGATTATATATGAAGATGCACGTGTGGAAGATGCAATGCTATATCTTGAGCAGTATCTTAAACGTATAAATGAAGGACTGAAACCAGATGCTACCGATGACAAAATGCTGAAAATATATCAGAGTAAGAAATTAAGGTTCTGATACTAATATGCGTAGCATTAGAATAATCAAACCTCGAATAAAAATATGTGTTCTCATCATGTTGATAAATAATAGCACACAGTTGCTTTCAAATTCACCAATGGAATAACTTTTAAGCTAGGTAAAATGTTTTAATCATAAACAGGATATGGCATAATGCACTGTTTTTATAAATGCTCTGATACTTTGTTATCGATTTGGCCTTATAATTCGTTTGATTCGAATGCTTCTCATGTTGGCTAAATGCGGGTTTGTACATTATAAGCCAAGAGTCTTTTTTTTTATCAAAGATCAATGCGTTTGTTATTATTTGAATGGAATTATATTTCCATTTTAAAATAATTACATTTTAGGGTTGTTTAATGATTTATCATATAGTGCAAAACAGCAACAATTACTTTTGACATTTGTCTAGCTTTGGGAAAGGTACCTATGTTGTGTCTTCCGAAACTCGTGATAAGAATTAACTATAAACGCAGTATTCTTACAAAAAAGGTCAATATGCACCTCTGTCGTTATCCCATTCTATCATTCCTTTTTTTGGCACTGGGTTATCGGTTTGTGAGCTTTGCGAAGAGTACCTCTTTATGATGTTTGTATACATTTTTCGTTTACAGAAGGAAATCGAGTATTAACAGCATGTGTTGGAAATGTTAATCATATTAACCCAAAGTTGGAAGCATTGAAAGATATAATATTCAAGCTTTACAAAGAAAAGCCAGATTCTAGGGTGATTATTTTCATAAAAACCAGAGAACTTGTCCAGGCAATTGAAAACTGGATGAAAGATACAGATGGTTTAAGTTGTTTAAATCCTGTTAAATTTGTTGGTACTCAAGCTAGTGGAGAAAAGGGAGGTGAGTAGATTGTGAATCGGGGTAATTATATGTATTGTTGAATGTAAAGAAGAAGAACACAAATAATAACATGACTATACACATTGTTTGAACTCTAAATAATATCAATTAATAATAAATCTGGTATTTTTAATGAGTTCTTTTTCTCCAGCAAAACAAAGAAACTGAAAGATCTCATACACCAATTTACAATGAAAATAAACTCATGACATGTACCAGGATTGATATTTTGTATTTGCGCCGGACGCGCGAATCGTCTACAAAAGACTCATTACTGACGCTCGAATAAAGATAGGTTAAAAAGGCCAAAAAAAATTGAAATTGAAGAGCATTGGAAGACCAAATATATTATAACAAGAATGAAATTGCAACTATATAAAAATATCACTTTGCCTGAAAGAAGTTTCAAGAACCGAGGGAGAACATAACATTTTCGAAGTTATTCATTAGTCACGTCTAATATACACCAGAAACCAATTCTGAATTTTTTTCTTTCTAAAAGTCAAAATTATACACGTTTAAAAAAAAATACTTTACAGAACACCCCAATTGATTGTAAACTTTTCTGTTTTGAGTTAAAGTATAATTTTAGGTCAAGACTTTCAATTCTTTTACTTTTTGTAATGCACATTTACAGTCATAAGAAACCTCAAATTTAAAAAAATAATGCATATGTTTTTTATAACTCAATACTTTTACTTTAAAACTTATGAACATATACTTTTTTCTGAAGAAAATTCTTTAATTTGTTCATATTTAACTAAAATAAACTATTATCTGATTGTACATGTTAAACACGTGCTCAATATCCATGCTTTTTTGTTGTTTGTTGACAAACAGGTGACAATCGTTAAACTTCGACTTCAAAACACGAACTTTAATTACCTGCAATATTTTCACAACAACACTGACCGATTGAAAAAAAATGACGATTAAACGAAATTTATGCGAAAAAAAATGACAAAATCGTGCACAGAAGACTAAGTTTATGATGTTTGTATGCATTGGTTCAAGAATTGGAATAACATTATTTTTCACCGTCACTCGTTTATTACGACTTTAAGTAAAGTTACACAATTTATTTACTTGGAATTCAAAGAAAAAATATACTACTTAATTACCTTTTGATAAATTTGAAAATCTTAAAAAAAACTAAGGTTATTTACAAATTCGCAACTACTTCTGAATATTGTTTTTTTCCATTGTCGTGAACCAGTACTTCTTTTAAAAATGACTTTCTTACAAGCCCAAAGACAACATGTGCTACAATGTATAATTTTAGAGATAGCATATCATAAATTTGAACCATAACATTTTTTTTTAATTTAACATAGGTATGACCAAGATGGAACAAGATTGTATCCTTAAAAAGTTTAGAACTGGAGAACATAAAATTATTCTTGCAACATCTGTAGCGGAAGAGGGACTTGATATACAGACGTGTAACTTAGTTATCAGATATGATCATGTAACAAACGAAATAGCCATGGTACAAGCAAGAGGTAACTGTTTTCTAATGGAGACATTTTATCAAAATAATTTGATGTAAAATAATTGATTTTAATAGACCATCTTGTATTTTGAATTTTTTTGAATTAACAGAATAAACGCAAAATAGATCCATTCAAAAGTGTTTCAACATTAGAAAACCTGTTAAAAATATTACAAGTTATGATATATTTCCAATTATGATTTTGTATTTATAGAATAGAAGTGAAAAGATGCAAATTTCTTACACCTTGATGTTATTTCACTATTCTTTGTTTTAATTTTTGTCTTTGAATGTTACCAGACTCTAATCTATTAGCTAAACAAAATGACATAAATTAGTTCCCGATTGTGAAGTGCTTACTGAGTGAATATGCATTGGGGTGACGATTGCCCTGTAGAATCAAACAGTCTCGTTCATTTCACAGTTCATACGATTCCCGCAGATTGTGTCTTACCTTAATTTGTCTCTTACTAATTGATCTATTAGATATATGAACATCGGTAAACTATGGTCGATTTATTATATATCTTCTAACTTTTAGTAAGTATCTTTTTTCACAAAATGTAAAAGGAACATAACTATAAAGTATTTTAAGAAGTATTGACTTATTAAATATTTTCTTTCATTCTGATAGGTAGAGGAAGAGCTAAAGGGAGTAGAATGGTTGTAGTAGCTAGTGAAAAGAGAGGTACTGCAGAAAAAGAGGAAATAAATTTAATGAGAGAGACAAAAATGAACGAAGCCATACGGAAAGTCCAGCAAAAACTGTGTCGAAATAAAGTACAGTTCTTAGAGGATGTTGAAAAGATTCAAAGGTCCGAGAAAAAGAAAAGAGATCTGGAAAAATTGTCAAGAAAGAGAGGAACAACACGAAATTCAGAATTCGTATTACGATGTGGAAAGTGTAGTAGCTATATTTGTATATCATCGGATATAAAGAAGATCCAAGATGCCCATCATGCTGTCATAAATGATGATGTCAGAAACTCTATAACCTCTGAAAAATCAGAAGCCAAACGAATTGATGCCTACACTACATGTGGTGTTGGTAAAGTCAAATGTAAAAATTGTGGAAAAGAGCTCGGGAATGTGACCATTCATCAAGGAGCAGAATTTCCTGTTCTTAAAATTGATAATTTCCTAGTGGCTGACAGTGCTGGTAAAACAAATGTTTACAAACGATGGAAAAGCGTGCCGTTTTGTCCGGATCCAATGCTTGACGCAGATTTGGAGTTCAGATTACAAGGTCAACCCTATGTTCAAGAGTAAACATGCTTTTGTCGATGATGCTGTAACGATGAACACATCTTTCCCCCCAAGTTTTTGGTGGGTTTCGTATTGCTAATTCTTTATATGTCTATGTTGTGTTTTATGAACTATTGTTTGTATGTAAGTCTTATTCTTTTTTAACCATGGCGTTGTCAGTTTTTTTTCGATTTATGCGTTTGCATGTCCCTCTTGTATCTATTGCCACTCAATAAAGGCAACAGTAGTATTCCGCTATTCAAAAGTATAAGTCGATCGAGAGAATAGAAGCAACATGTTACAAACTATAACCGAGGGAAACACATCAACTAAAAGAGGGAAATAACGCACATTCTAATTTGTATTTTTTTACGAAACACTTATGGTACGTTTGTTCTGAATGAAGTTAATGTTATTCCATGCGCATTCAAAGATTCGAGTCTTTGAAGAATAGTATGTTGAATATGTTTAGGAGAGTATATGTAACTTTGTTATAGTGATTGATTTATATGAAGGTTTTACAATTATTATTCCTGTTATTCGATTAGGAATTTATTGGTATGGTCTAACAAGAAATATTACAAAAAGTGTATACCTTGTTTTAATTTGTTACACAGCAGTCATACAATAACTTTAAGTTTGTTTGCCTTTGAAATTGTTTTTACAATGTGCTAAAAAAATGTGCCATATTCGACAAGACAACAGTTGGTGTGACAATAGATAATACAATTGTTTTACTTAAATTCAAGTTAATCTATCGTAGTAATATCTCAAAACTCAATGTACGTGTACTGTATAATTTGTACATGTATTTATCAAGTTAGTTGCATATGTCCCTATTGTGACATTTTATGATAATGAATATTGTAAGAATACGAATACTTTTAGATTTGGACTCTTAAAACTGTACTCTTATAGAGTTGTACCTTATCTGATTAATCATATGACCGGATTGATACTTGAATCTCAACCCAAAAGAATGTATTGTGGAGACGATATTTATGTGTTTCCTCTTTAAGTGACATTGAGAAGTTCGTTTAAGAAATGACTCCTTTTCAAATATATTATAATGAAATGTTAATAATTTATTTTTGTAAGAAGGTTATTATATCATGTATATGTGGTGCTACTAAATAATGTGATTTTATTATAGCTTATACGATATAAACACCAACTAAAAGTTGTTTCTTGTGTGGCCCTCATGCAACATAAAACATACTTTTAGTAGATGATGCAACACATATATAAAAGGAAACTGGAGATACCTGTTGTACCAATAGTTATCAAAGGTTCCAGGATTATAATTTAGTACGCCAGACGCGCGTTTCATCTACAAAAAACTCATCCGTGACGCTCATATCAAAATATTGATAAAGCCAAACCAGTAAAAAGTTGAAGAGAATTGAGGATCCAAAATTCCAAAAAGTTGTGCCAAACAGGCTAAGGTAATCTATGCCTGGAATAAGAAAATCCTAAGTTTTTCGAAAAAAATAAAATTTGTAAACAGGAAATTTATAAAAATTACCACATTATTGATATTCATGTCAACACCGAAGTGTTAACTACCGGGCTGGTGATACCCTCGGGGACAAAACGTCTTCCAGCAGTGGCATCGACCCAGTGGTGTTAATAGTTATCAAAGGTACCAGGATTATAATTTAGTACGCCAGACGCGCGTTTCGTCTACAAAAGACTCGTCAGTGACAATCATATCAAAATATTTATAAGGCCAAACCAGTACAAAGTTGAAGAGCATTGAGGATCCAAAATTCCAAAAAGTTGTGCCAAATACGGATAAGGTAATCTATGCCTGGGATAAGAACATCCTTAGTTTTTTTTCCAAAAAATCAAAGTTTGTAAACAGGAAATTTACAAAAATGACCACATTATTGATATATAATCTATGAAGGAATCGGCTATTAGATTGACAAACAATCAGTCCGCAGTGAAAAAGGGTCTCGTGAAACACTGTGACACATGCAGTTTACTCGCGTAATTTTATATATATGTATAGATTCACAAACTTGAGAGAACTTCTGGATAATTTTAAATCTCGATCTTTCTCTGAAATAATTTCTATCAAAAGTTCCCCATGAAAATGGAAACATTTTCTAAAAGAAATAGTACACAATGTTTTTCAATAAAAACATGGAACCATACGCTATAAATGTATTGCTTTCAAATACCATACAGCATATTTTGTTAAAATTTAACAAAAAGGTAAAAATTCGACAAAGCTGAACAAGAAAGATCAGTATACTTGAGTTGATGACCGTTAAGGAAGATCCGTTTCACAGATAACAAGGGTATGTTCCAAATTGTCGTAACTTTAACCCTGTCCCCTTTCCCTGAATGTGACCTACCAAAATACCGTATCATCTAGTTTTTATACACGAGCAACACGATGGGTGCCTCATGTGGAACAGAAGTTGCTTACCTTCACGGAGCACCTTAGATCACCACACATTTTTTGTGGGGTTGGTTTTGCACAGTCTTTCGTTTTCTATGTGGTGTTTTGTGAACTATCGTTTGTCTTAGTCTTTCTTTTACCATGTAATTAACATTGACTAAGCTGACGTCCGGCTAGTGAAGACCATTGACGGATAAAATGATATCTGACACAATATAAGTGCCAACTGTAAGTTTACTTTGAAAGAGTTCTACTTCATAGATCGGTAATTTACACACACACAAACATGTAAAACAAAGACTTCTTACTTATATTAGTCCGGCGGCTACGAGCATATTTCAGACGAATTGTGCACATCCTGCTACAAGCATGAAATTTGGCATAGACCTTCCTCAACTATTACTCTTTTATTTCAGATAGGGAAGCATTTGAAAAAAATGTCTCACTTCCGGTAAAATACAAAATGGCGGACGTCATACTTGAATCCGCCTAATATCGAAGGCTATTATTTGAAAAGGTGTTATTATCATGCTACTAGCATAATATTTGGTACAAACCTTTGTTATGTACTACTTTTGGATATATTTTATAGATAAGATGTCTTCAAAACCCCTACTTCCGGTTAAAATCCAACATGGCGGACATTGTACTTAAATAAGCTTATTTTTTAGGGAGGGTAATTGAAATGTGTTTTAACGTATTGCTACTATAATAACATTGTGCAGGAACCTTTCTTTGGTGCTTCTGATGAATACAATGTATAAGACATATGTCTTAAAAACCCTTACTTCCGGTAATATCCAAAATGAGGGACATAGAAATATCAATTAATTATTCAAATATTCAACTTTTTTTTAAATGTAAAGAAAATGATTTTTTCTGTGCTGGTCATTAAACTTTTGGCTTTAAGTTATCCACCAAACCACTAATTCTTTCATTTAGATTTAGTCTGATCAATCATCATTCTGTATGTTAAAGTCACATCTTCAAATGCAATCAATGTCTCCCACATAGTCTTTCTTTTCCTTTCAAGCAAAGAGAGAACCATATCACAACAGGTAAAGGCATGGATAACAATAAGTGTGTCAGATCACTCATTGCCTAGTGCATTTGAAAGGCCATTGATAGATATTAATCCAAAGTATTTTTCCCTCCCAAACACAATCCATAGGTCGTCTACCCCTATTTCATGGAATAGCGAAACAGTAGTGACAGCATCATCATTAACGACTGTTCGAATCATGACTTGTTTAAGTTCGTGTTTTACTGCATCAGACACATGCACCATGATTCTAGTGTCTGCCTCTAAATGTGAACTTGGTGCTAAACTTGAAATACATCACGTGGTGGATAAGATAGAATATTCTGACCATTTGTTGCTATAACTACCATACGCATCCAAGACTTCACCCACTCGTATTACAGTTTCAAGTTATTCTATTAAGGTAAGGACGTAATACCCAATCAGCGTACTCGTTAGGCCGCAATGCACAATCGGAGAGCTGATTTCCCACATTTACAAAGACTGTGATATTGTTTCTCACATCCATAAATTCCAAAAACACATATTTTCTTGCTTTGTTAACCCGATCTGATAAGTTTTTTTTCGATCTTACAACAAAACCACGTATCGTTTTCAATGACATTAAATTTATCAAGTCCATATGGTGATGTTGGCTGGTCAATCATCATTCTAAATGCTAAAGTCACATCTTCAAACGCCATTAATGTCACCAACGCAGTTCCTTTTCCAGCAAACGTGTTATCTTTTAATGACTAGTGCATTTGAAAGGTCATGGATAGATATATATCTTAAGCTTTTTCCCCTTCCAAATGCAAACCAAAGTTTGTCTGCCCCTATGTCACGGAATAGCGAAACAGCAATGACGTCAGTATCGACTGTTCGAGTCATGACTCAGTTAAGTCTTTGCTTCACTGCATCAGACACATCGATCTTGATTCTAGTGTCAGTCTCTTCGTGTAAACATGGTGCTAAAGTTGAAACATCATCAAGTGGTGGATAAAACTGAACATCCTGAGCATTTGTTGCTACAACTACCTTGTACTCAAAATTGTATTGAGCAAGCTGCTGTGAATGAAAACGTAACAGTCTTTTCTTATTGTCGTCATCTCTCAGAAAACTTTGCCAATTTGGAGGATGTTTTTAACCCTGAATTCGTCTGTGTATTCCCTTTCCCCGAAATGTTGCTCTTGCTTCTTTTAGCAGCTTTCAAACTACCAGTATTGTCTATGTTCGCATCCGACACTACATCCACTGTTGTTACAGTTTCAAGGTGTTTCCGAACGAGTATGATGATAGAATTTTATGTCCTTACCTTTATAAAATACCTTGAAACTGTAACAAGAGTAGATGAAGTCTTTGATGAGTATGGTAGTTGTAGCAACAAATGCTCAGGATATTCTATCTTATCCACCACGTGATGTATTTCAGGTGAAGCACCATGTTCACATAAAGAGACAGACACTAAAATCATGGTGCATGCGTCTGAAGCAGTGAAACACGAACTTAAACGATTCATGATTAACAGTCACTGATGATGCTGTCAATACTATTTCGCTATTCCGTAACATAGGGGCAGACGAACTATGGATTGTGTTTGGGGAGGCAAAAATCTTTGGATTAATATCTATCAATGGCCTTTCAAATGCACTATTCAATGAGTGATCACACACACTTATTTCTGACCCATACCATTACCGGTTGTGATACGGTTCTCTCTTTGCTTGAAAAGGAAAAAAAGACTGCGTGGGAGACATTGATGGTATTTGAAGATGTGACTTTAACATAAAGAATGATGATTGATCAGCCTAAATCACCGGGGTTTTAATGTAAGATCACACAAACTTATCAGATGGAGCTAACATGATTAACGAAGCAAGAAAATCATTTTTTGCACAAAAGGGAAGGCTAATTATAAGTGAGGCTATTCCCACAACTTGGTTTAATCTTTTCAAGCATGTATAACGTGCAATATACTAATGCAGGTGTTTAGTGAGACGTGCTTGGTATTGGCTCTTATGCTACCCAGTCCAGGCACTAATGGATTGCAAAGGGACAAAGAGGGTTCTTTTTAAAAAAAAACTCTTTCTGAGGCCTCATCATTTTGTCAGAAGCTTGTACATTGTGGATGTAAGAAAGGATGCCGCGGTCATTTTTAATATGGAAAATCGGGTCTCCCGTGCACTGTCTTATGTGCATGTGGTGGTGACTGTGAATAAACATGTATTCTTGGCAAAATAGTAGTAATTTTAAAAACGTTTTAGTACTATAGTGATTTTATTTTGTTTTAATCATCTATCCAAAACTCTACATCGAAGAAATGGATTGAGGACTCATCTTTGAAATTTACGTCATATTTTTACCGGAAGTGTCAACTTTATATTTAAACATTTAAACATGATAGAATAAGTGGTTTTAGGGATAACTTAAAGCCAAAAGATAAATGACCAGCACAAAAAAAAAATCGTTTTCTTTACATTTTAAAAAAAGTTGAAAATTTGAATAATAAATTGATATTTCTATGTCCGCCATTTTGGATATTACCGGAAGTAAGTGTTTTTAAGACATATGTCTTGCACATTGTATTCATCAGAAGCAACAAAGAAAGGTTCCTGTACAATTTAATGATAGTAGCAATACGTTAAAACACATTTCAATTACCCTCCCTAAAAAAATAAGCTTATTTAAGTACAATGTCCGCAGTGTTGGGTTTTAACCGGAAGTAAGGTTTCTGAAGACATCTAATCTATTTAATTTATCCGAAAGTAGTAAAAAACAAAGGTTTGTACCAAATATTATGATAGTAGCATGATAATAACACATTTTTACACACTAGCCTCCGATATTGGGCTGATTTAAGTATGACGTCCGCCATTTTGTATTTTACCGGAAGTGAGACATTTTTTTCAATGCCTTCCTATCTGAAATAAAAGAGTAATAGTTCAGGAAGGTCTATGCCAAATTTCATGCTTGTAGCAGGATGTGCACAATTTTTCACAAAGCCGCCGTACTATATAAACCATGTTCCACCAACCTAGAATATCAATTAGTACCGTTAATTTTATTACTACCACTGGGTCGATGCCTCTGCTGGTGGACTATTAGTCCCCGAGGGTATCACCACCCCAGTAGCCAGTACTTCGGTACTGGCATGAAAATACGGATTTTGGACTGGGTAGCATAAGAGCCAATACCAAGCACGTCTCACTAAACACCTGCATTAGTATATTGCACGTTATACATGCTTGAAAAGATTAAACCAAGTTGTTGGAATAGCCTCACTTATAATTAGCCTTCCCTTTTGTGCAAAAAATGATTTTCTTGCTTCGTTAATCATGTTAGCTCCATCTGATAAGTTTGTGTGATCTTACATTAAAACCCCGGTGATTTAGGCTGATCAATCATCATTCTTTATGTTAAAGTCACATCTTCAAATACCATCAATGTCTCCCACGCAGTCTTTTTTTCCTTATAATTTCTGTTATAAGGTTTAAGGTTGACGAAATGAGCTGACTGATAAAACATAATCTCGATCAATGTGAAAATATAAGTATCGACAGAATGTAGGATCGTATTTGATAATACCTGGATAGCAAAACTGTTCAGTCATTTATTAAACTTTAAGGAAATAAGATAAATAAAGGCAACAATAGTATACCTCTGTTCAAATCTTAATACCGATGAAGACAATATTCATAGATCAGTTTTTTAACGCTTTACTGATCACATTCAGGCATGAATTAATTTGAAGGAACAGTTTTGGAATCGTTTCTTAGTTTACGCGCTCTTTTGACCATTATCTAAGCTGGATTTTAATACCGAAAAATGGAACTCTTTAATTATTGTTTCGTTCTCCTGAAAGATCAAATTGATGACAAGTTTGCAAGTAATGTATAAGTAGTAAAAACTGATTTTAACTTTTTGAAGGAAAATAGTGTAGTGAATCTCAGAGGTGCTCCTACTCTCAGGAGAAATATATATACTTAGCCGGAAGTGAGATCGTGCAATTCGAGGCTTCCTGTTCTAACCCATGGTCTATGTCTGAGGTGTGTTACACAGCTCCCACAAGAAGTCTAGATATTATAGAAGCCACACTAATCTGACAGTTATTGTTGGTAAGTTATTAGCAAGCCCACACAAACACTTCACTGATGTCAGATGTGAAAGTCATTGACACAGGTGGAAAATAGTCTTTTCAACGCGAAACGCGTCGTGTTGAAATTTTGATTTTCGCGGGTCAAATTTGTCAATTGAACCGTGGTATCCCTGTGAATTAAACATTCACGCATTATTTCCACACCATTACCAATAAAACTTTGAACCATTGAATTGAATATACTCACTTCACTTGAAAAAAGGTGAAAACAAATAAAATATAAACCGTATGAACTGAATTTCAGTTTGTACACGAAAAGGGAGACAATTATAAAAACAAAACCAGTTGTTACACGAAAAGGGAGACAATAATAAAAAGATTGAAATTGTCTTTTGGCAAATTTTTATTTAATCTGAGTCAGTAGTACTGGCCAATTATCAAAATTCAAAAATATGATTATTGAGACAGTAGTGCTGTCCTAATGTTTGTTGTTTGTTTAATTTAAACTAATAAAAGATATTAGAAATAGACATAATTGAGCAATTTGCAGATACTATTACAGTGTGTATATTTTTCTTTGGGGTATATAATAAAAGCATATCACATATTATATTCAGTTTGTGTGATATAAAATTGAGAATGGAAATGGGGAATGTGTCAAAGAGACAACAACCCGACCAAATAAAAAACAACAACAGCAGAGGGTCACCAACAGGTCTTCAATGTAGCGAGAAATTCCCGCACCCGGAGGCGTCCTTCAGCTGGCCCCTAAACAAATATATACTAGTCCAGTGATAATGAACGCCATACTAATTTCCAAATTGTAAACAAGAAACTAAAATTAAAATAATACAAGACTAACAAAGGCCAGAGGCTCCTGACTTGGGACAGGCGCAAAAATGCGGCGGGGTTAAACATGTTTGTGAGATCTCAACCCTCCCCCTATACCTCTAACCAATGTAGTAAAGTAAACGCATAACAATACGCACATTAAAATTCAGTTCAAGAGAAATCCGAGTCTGATGTCAGAAGATGTAACCAAAGAAAATAAACAAAATGACAATAATACATAAATAACAACAGACTACTAGCAGTTAACTGACATGCCAGCTCCAGACTTCAATTAAACTGACTGAAAGATTATGATTTCATCATATGAACATCAGGCACAATCCTTCCCGTTAGGGGTTTAGTATCATACCATCATAACATATATGAGAAGAACATAACCCGTGTCATGCCAACAACTGTTTTTAGAATAAATGTGTTTAGTTCCGATGCAAAGACCTTATCAGTGACTCAATATTAACGCCAAAATATGCAATCTTTAATGACTTGACAACAGTATCGTAATTATATCCCTTCTTAATAAGTCTATTCAAAGGTTTTGTAAGTTTCTGAGGTGAATACTGACACCTTTGTGCTTTATAAAGAATATTACCATAAAAAATTGGATGTGAAATACCTGAACGTATTAGAAGTCTGCATGTTGAGCTATATTTACGAATGTTGTCTTTATACCGATGATAAAATTTAGTAAATGTTTTGACTAGTTTGTGATATCGAAAACCCTGGTGTAATAATTTTTCAGTTATACATAAATTTCTCTCGTTAAAATCGAAAACATTGTTACATACACGAGCGAATCGTACAAGTTGAGATATATAAACACCGTAAGATGGTGACAAGGCAACGTCACCATCTAAAAACGGATAATTAACGATAGGAAATGAAAAATCATCCCTTTTATCATAAATTTTAGTATTCAGCTTTCCATTAGTGATATAGATATCAAGATCAAGAAAAGGGCAGTGGTCATTGTTAGTATTAGCTTTATTTAAAGTAAGTTCAACAGGATAAATTTCATTAATATACATACTGAAGTCGTCATTATTGAGAGCCAAAATATCATCCAAATACATGTTTGTAATTGAATATATATTACAAAGCAAGAAAGATAATGGTTTGATGCTATATATATATTCAGAATAGTTATATTAGTCTAATTGTGTACATTGAAATAAAAAAAATACACATAGACTTCATTTGTTGTACTTGGGTGTTATATTTATCTGTGCTGTGTTTTTTTTTTTTTTTTTTGTGTTATTTTTGTTGTAAATGTCTTCATTCTCTCTCTATATATATATTTATGAATAATCATATTGATTAAAGTAAATTTTTTAGTTAAATTAGATTACATGATCGTGTCAGCAGTGCTGGCCGTGTTAAAATTAATTGAGGTGTATTGAGTGAGTCAGCTGTGCTGGCTGTATTTAAAACAAATTTTTTTTCTTCGGCCTATGTAAATATAGTTGTAAAATTGGCAAACAGTTGATAGTTGCAGTAAATATACAAATTAGTTATAATTGTATTTAAAATTGTCTTAAAAATATTTAGTATAGAAGTAATTATTGTGTATTAAATAAAAGTGAAGATGTCGACAATTAACATCAATACTGCGACAAAAGAAGAGTTAATGGGAATTAGAGACAAAGGGGAGGCCAGAGCCAATTTAATTATAAAAGCAAGAAAAATTAAAGGCACCTTGACATTAGAAGATCTAAAGATGATAGAAGGTGTACCAAACACGATTTGGGACCCATTGATAAGGAATGGCACAGTTGAAGTTAGTCCAGAGGAAGAAACTCCAGAAAAGCAACCAACAGCACAAGGTGACACTTCTGCATTAATACAACAGTATAAGACAAAGTTGTTAATTGCAGAACAAGACAAAGTTCATTCAAAAAGGGAATATACGAAAGAACTTGAAGATTTAAAAGTAACTTTTGAGAAGCAACTATGGCGTAAGTCAGCAGAGATAGAGGAATGCCTTGCTGAACTCCAACAAACAAAAGATAATTTTCAAAGAGAAGTGGAGAAGGATCAACTGGAAAGGGAAAAAAGTCAAAAAGAGTTGAGTTTTGAAAATACACAAATTAAACAGGAAATGAGTGAGTTACAACATCAGTATGAGAGTACTATGGCAGAAAAAGAAGGAGCATGCAACGGGAACGTCAAACATTAATGGATAAAGTCATGGAACAGGCTCAAGAGATGGATAAAGAAAGAGAAAGGAGCAAGGAGCAATATAAGCAGATGAAACAAAGGGATGCAGAATATGGCAGGAAATTAACTGCATTAGAAGAGCAATTGCAGCATTTTAAAACATCACGACTTATTTCTGAAAAGCTAGCTCCCGGAGATATATTTAGGGGTAAAGTAACTGAGATGTCAGCTAGTTCCTGGTATAGTGATTCTGCAAAGCTTAAATCCAGACAAACATTTAGCTCAGATAAACTTGGAGACTCAAAAGAAGAGGTTAATAACAATGGGAAAACTCCAACATCAGGGAAGGGAAAAGATGACTCGAGCTGTAAGGATGTTAAATCCAATCAACGTTCTGGACCAACACCACCAAAGCTAGCCATTTTTGATGGGAAATCAGAATGGAAGCCGTATTTCATGCAATTTAACCATATAGCCAGGAAGTATGAATGGTCTAATGAACAAAAATTAGATCGTCTAATTGAATGCCTCAGAGATAAGGCTCTGAAATTTGTGAGTACTCGCCAAGAGACCATTCAAAAGGACTATGACGTGTTAGTTCAAAAGTTGAGTCAAAGATTTGGGAATAAAGATTTACCTCACACCGTTAGGCGTCAATTGCAAGAGGTAAGGCAGTTTGTGGATGAGTCGATAGAGGAGTTTGCCGAAAGGATACAGGAACTAGCAACAGATGGTTATCTGAATACACCAGAGAATGTAGTTGATACTATAGCCGTTGACGCTTTTTTGAAGGGGTGTACTGACAAAAAAGCAGCGCTATTTGCCATGGAGAAAGACCCAAATACAATGGACCAAGCGTTACAATATGTTAAGAGCTCCATTCACAACCAAAAGATTTTATTAGGGTATAGAAAGCCAGAGGTAAAAAGGGTTCAGTTTTATGATGACTCAGATGAAGAAAGTACAGAATGTCTAGTACGTCAAGTAAAAACGGCAAATAGTTCTAGTATGCAAGACTTACAGAAAAAGTATGAGACTATGGAAACAAGAATGGCAACTACAGAACAACATATCTGGACCATTAAATCTAACATCAAGAAGCTTATCAACACGATCAGTCCCAAAACCACTGCTGATCGCCAGAGGTCGCCTTCACCAAGAGGACGAAGTCCAACCAGAGATATACGGGATATACAATGCTATATATGTAGGGAAATGGGCCATTACAGTACACAGTGTCCGAAGAAAAGTTGGTCGCCAATGAGACGCAACAGGTCACCATCTCCAAATAACAGTCTTAGAGAGGGGACTTTAAACGAACAAGGACTGAAGATGCAGGTCGCTCATCAGTCCAAAAATCTCAAAAAGGCCAGTTATCTCCCCTTAGAGAATTAAAACCAGAGGTATTAGGAAAAAAACAGGTTACAATTAGTGACAGCAGTGCTGTTCATTGTAACTTGACAGACTTCAATAGTGGCCAAAAGGAAGATACAAAGAATGGTATTGATAATCCTCAATTACGTGAGGTTCAACTGTATCCAAGTGATCGAAATCCAGAATCCAATACTCTTGTGTTAGGTATTTCAATTAATGAGGTAACTGTAAACGCAGTAATTGATACAGCTGCCCAGGTCACACTTATGAGTGAAGAATTTGCAAAGAAACTTAAGCCTCCGGTAATTTTTAAAGGCTCGCTAATGTTGAAAGGTGCTGGAAGAGACAATAGCATTACAGCAAGGTACACATAATGTGTTACAGTTAAGGTAGGGAAGACTGATACCAAGTGGAAAATTATAGTAGCTAAAATCAATGATCAAGTGATACTAGGATTAGACTTTCTTAAACATCTTGATGCCGTGATAGATTTGACTGACTTGTCAATAACAATTAGAGGTGAAAAACATTTTATTAATGAAGTTAAATCAGAAAACAGTAGTTTTAAAATTTGCCGCATTACGTTGGAAGAGACTCTTATTGTTCCACCTAATTCAACTGTCAGACTACCAGTAAGATTGGCAGAGGAATTTGAAAATGAAGTGGCTATTCAACCAAGTAAGTCTTTGAATGGGCTGATTATGCCAAATATTTTGACCAAAGCTGATTCAAGAGCACCTATTATCCTAAACAATTTGACAGATAAGTCCATAAGTCTGAAGAAAAATCGCTTCATTGGTACAGCAATGGAAATTTGTGGGGTGATAGATGAGGAAAGGTGTGATTATGAGGACAGCGCATCAGTAAGGTCAGTTAACACAGTGGAGAGGGAACTAAGAGACTTAAGAAATGAATGGGATGAAATGTATTCCAATTTTCCTG
Source organism: Mytilus edulis (assembly GCA_019925275.1). Classification (NCBI taxonomy): domain Eukaryota; kingdom Metazoa; phylum Mollusca; class Bivalvia; order Mytilida; family Mytilidae; genus Mytilus; species Mytilus edulis. Next base: position 73,068,428 of record CM034355.1, read on the forward strand.
TACAATTAAAACCTTTATTAGATTCGTCAAAGGAAAATTTAGATTTAAGCGAAAATCTGAGATTGGCGTCACTATTGCTGGACTTTAAAGATACCTTTTCAAAACATGATCTCGACATTGGACATTATACCAAGGTTAAGCACAAAATCGACACTGGGAACTCAGCTCCTGTAAGAGAAAGAATGAGACGAACACCACTAGGGTTAGAAGAAGAAGAAGAAAAACATCTCAAAGATTTATTAAATAGAGGAGTCATACAGCCATCATCATCAGAATGGAGTGCAGCCCCAGTACTAGTTCGCAAGAAGGATGGGAAGATCAGGTACTGTATTGATTACAGGAAATTGAATTCTATAACTCGAAAAGATGCATTTCCGATTCCAAGAATAGAGACCTGTATCGACACTTTGAGAGGTAGTAAATTTATGTCCTGTCTAGACATGGCATCAGGATATTATCAGGCTGAGATACATGAGGACGATAGGCACAAGACAGCATTCATAACTAAATATGGACTTTTCGAACACATAAGACTCAGTTTTGGATTATGTAATAGTCCTGCTTTCTTTCAACGGATGATAGAGTTAATTTTGACAGGTTTGACATGGAAAATATGCTTAGCATACATTGATGATGTTATTGTTCTGGGTAAAGATTTTGAAGATCATCTTGTAAATTTAAGAACTGTACTAGAAAGATTCAGGGAAAACAATTTGAAACTAAAGCCACAAAAATGCAAATTTTTCCAAAAAGAAGTTATTTTCTTAGGTAAACTAGTAAATGAGAAAGGAATAGCTGTTAATCCCTCTAGTAGAGAAGTTATATTGAAGTGGCCAGTTCCTCTGACGAAGAAAGCTGTTGAATCATTCCTTGGGTTTACCAACTATCATAGGGAGCATATTAAAAGATTTGCCACCCTTGCTGAGCCTTTGTATGCTCTGACAAAGAAGAAAGTAACTTTTCAATGGGAAAAACAACATCAGATAGCTTTTGAATCATTACAACAGGCACTTGTCAACTCAGTTACATTAGCATATCCAGATCCAAAGGAAAAGTTCATTTTAGATACTGATGCCTCCCACACTACCATTGGAGCAGAATTATTACAAGTAATTGGTGGAAAAGAGTATGTTATATGTTATGCAAGTAGGGTATTGGCACCAGCCCAAAGGAAATATTGTACCACTAGAAAAGAACTGCTAGCGATTGTAGTATTTACCAGACAATTCAGGAATTATTTATTAGGCCAACAATTCATCATAAGGACAGATCATACAGTTTGACATGGCTACTAAGGTTTAAAATGATCGAAGGACAACTAGCAAGATGGTTAGAGGAATTGTCTCAATATGACATGGTAATACAACATAGAGCAGGGAAATTACACACCAATGCAGATGGGCTATCAAGGAGACCAGATGATTTAGACTCTTGTAATTGTTATTATGCTGGTGCAGATATAAAATTGCTACCTTGCGGTGGTTGCTCATATTGTACTCGAGCACAAAAAGTCTGGAGTTCCTTTGAAGATGATGTTGATTATGTAGTTCCATTGTCTGTAAGGAGTGTTTCAGAGCAAGAAGAAGATTTGGATGAAACCAATTTAGATAGTTTAGTGAATTGTAATTGGATAAGCGAGTATGAAATTACTGATATGGGAGCTGAACAAAGGGAAGACCAGGAACTTAGCAGATTGATAGTATGGTTAGAGGATAAAAAAGAACCAGAGGAACATGAATTGTATTTATGTAGCCCTTCTATTAAACATTTATCGAATTGTAAACATCAATTAGTACTTAAGGATGGTATATTATGCTATAAATGGTTAGATCCAGTTCATTCAAGACTGTTACTAGTTGTTCCGAGATCTTTAAGACACAAAATTTTAGAGAATTGTCATGACACTAAACTATCAGGGCATTTTGGACAGGCAAAAACAATTGAAAGATTAAAACAGAATTACATTTGGTATGGTTTAAGGGAAGATGCAAGAAATTATGTGAAGTCTTGTCATACTTGTAATGTCAACAAAAAGCCAACGTCAAACCAAAGGGGCCTTTAGGTCAATTTCATGCAGGAATTCCTATGGAAAAATTGCACATGGACATTCTAGGACCACTACATGAGAGTTCTTCTGCTAACAAATATGTATTAGTGTTAGTAGATCAATTTACAAAATGGATGGAAATGTTCCCGTTACCTAACCAAAACACAATTACTGTGGCTAAAACATTACTAGACGGCTTCATTTCAAGATTGGGATGTCCAGTTCAAATTCACACTGATCAAGGGAAAAATTTTGATGGTCATTTGTTTCATGATATTTGCAGACTATTACAAATCGTCAAGACTAGGACCACTCCATATAGACCGTGTTCAAACGGACAAGTTGAGCGATTTAATCGAACCATTTTACAAGCCATCAGATGTTACTTGAAGGGAAAACAGAAAGATTGGGACCTTCATTTGCAAACCATTGCTGGGACTATACGATCAACTGTAAATAGACAGACAGGGTTTACACCTAACATGATGATGTTAGGTCGGGAAGTACTACATCCAATCAATTTACTGACAGGAACTTGTTCTGTCAATTTTGAGGCCAAGGAAACAGTTCATCATGTAATTGACTTGAAAAATACTCTACAGGAAGCTCATAAGTTAGCGCGCGAGAAATTACAGGCAGCTCAGCTTCGTCAGAAAAGAACGTACGATATAAAATTATATCATAAAACTTACGAAGTAGGAGATATTGTTTTTAAGTTGGATTCAACATCAAAAGTAGGTCAGAGCAAGAAACTCAGGGCTCCCTGGCAGGGACCATATGTAGTAACCAGAGTATTGTCCCCTGTGTTGTATGAAATTACAGGTAGAAAGAAAGAGATGGTAATACATCATGATAGGATAAAACAATGTGACGACGAAATTGTCCCATTGTGGATAAAGAGACTTCGAAACCGTCTGTTTGGTCAGTGTGTTCCAGAGGGGAATATGGATTCAAGAAAAGAAGAAAACGAGTTGCCTGATGGTTGGTCAGATGTTTTATTTTCACTTCCATATTAAAACTGTGACAGCAGTGCTGTCCAATTGAATAGGAATGATGAAAGTAGTGGCAATAGTGACAGCAGTGCTGTTCTCTTGTCTCCTGATAAGAATACTTTAAAAGTACCTGGATTGGATTTAGACAGTGAGAATGATATTAATCATGGTAGTTGTCTGATCCATTGGGTTTGGCTAACATGAGTAATGGCAATAGTGACAGCAGTGCTGTTCTCTTGTCTCCTGATAAGAATACTTTAAAAGTACCTGATAAAACTGAAATATCAGATAGAGTAAAAAGAAAGAGGTTTCTGCCAAGCTATTTGTCAGATTATGTGGTGGATGTAGTTAGCGAAGAGTTTTGAGTGATGATGTTCGTCACAAATGTTTTTAAATATTTTTGTATAGTATGTTAAAGTATGTAATATTTTTTCTATTTTTTTATTTTTTTTTATTTTATGAATACACATAAAGGTAATAGTATTTGCTCATTTTCAAAGCCTTATAAAAAAAAAAATTAAGTAACAATAAATAATTAGTAGGTTCATTCAGTATTTTCTAGACTGGTATAATGAGTGAGGAAGAATTGGATTATGAGGAGGAGGAGAACCAGGACCACTTAACTGAACCTAAAAGGCAGATAGCTATCAGAGGTGAGGCTACAAATGTCCGCTTGAGACACAGGGAGTGTGATATTTGCTTTCACACATTTACCAACCCAAGAAGACACACCATTCAAACTCATATACCATGGTATGTGGCGCCAGAGACTGCCTGTTGGATTTGTGGTACTCAGGAACAGACAGCCAATTTCCTGAACAAGCACATAACTCGATGTCATCCCACAAATGCCATTGATGCTACCTTTAAGAACAGAGAAGTGATGTACGCTGAGCTAATGAACGGTCTTCTACGAGAGTTAGCACGTTCATTAGGTACTTCCTACCCAGTAGGCCTTGAAGAGAAACTGAATGCCATAATGAGAATTAGGACACAATTGCCGCCTACATAATTCCATATTTCTGAAGTTAAACTCGTGGATTCTTTCTTGAAATTGAATTGTATGGAACCTGCTGCTGATTACAAAATTCCTGCCACTCCACTAATGGAAATCTATCATATTCTTCACTGGAAAATTCTCAAAAATCTCATTGGTTATTTGAATTCAGACGAACAACTTTGGCTTTTAAAATTCGAGAAAAGAAAGGACAAAGACGGACTTCAAATTGGACAGTTGAGCACAAAGTTATCCGGACCACTACCCATCATAGACTCTCAATTCCATCTAGACCAACTATGAAGGCAGATGGGTAGTGGAGCTTTCCAGGATCTGGATGACCTTGGCTCCCAAAGCATTTATAAGACAGAACTAGAATATGCCATTGCTAACTTTGTTTTTCCGTCAGCTTGGCCAAACTCAGCACAGCGCAGCGAATTCAGGAAAGATAACCGTTTAAGATTCACCATTGGCATTCATCCTAAAATTATAAGCTCATCATCAACTTCATCTCTGGAACATAATTGGACTGATCTTCAAAATTTATTAAAATCAACAAAAACAGTGGCAGTAGGAGAGATTGGTTTAGATGATTCTACCAACCCTTCAAGGAGAGATTTCAACCGACAAATTACATATTTTAGAAAGCAACTTTATTTGGCAGCAGCATTGAATTTAACTGTCGTTATACACTCAAGAGGAAAACCATCACTGCATGAACATGTTTTGGCCATTCTAAGTGAAATATGCAAACCGGACCAATTAATTCATTGGCATTGTTTCACCTGTTCCACTCAACTGTACTCAGCAGCCGTCAGTCAATTCTCTAACATTGTTTTTGGCATTACCCCATTTATTTTGAAGGACCGATACTCAAATATTGTAGAAATTGTGAAAACTTTTGGCATTACACGTTTAGTTTTGGAATCAGATGCTCCATATATCCCACTACATTCTCACACCATTGGAAATCCTTACTCCGTTCATGCAGTTGCACTTAAAATATCTGAACTTTTACAACAACCCATTGAAGATGTTTTCAAAATTACTACCGAAAATTCAAAGAAAATCTATAAATTACAGTGAGATATAAATACTTGTGACTTCTTATATATATGTACATATTTTTTTATGTGGACTTATAGTAATATTACTTCTTTAAAAGGATTTAAAGAATGTTTAAATGATGGACATTTATATGTATATATGTAATTAAATTCCTTGGTGGAAGGAATGAGATAGGAGGATGAAGAATCAGGAGTAATTTATGTTATGCGGATTTCTAGTGTGCGACAGCTGTGCTGTCCATCTAGGATTTTGTGTAAGGATAGGAGGATAAAGAATCAGGAGTAATTTATGTTATGCGGAATTCTAGTGTGTGACAGCTGTGCTGTCCATCTAGGATTTTGTGTAAGAATAGGATCATCAAGAATCGGAGTAATTTATGTTATGCAGAATTCTAGTGTGCGACAGCTGTGCTGTTCACCTAAAGTTTTGTGTAAGGAAGGAGATCGGAATGGTGAAGGAACGTTCACAGCCACACCTGTCATTCCGACAAGTCATTAACATTTAATAACATTGAATTATATTTTTAATATTTGGAAATTCGCAATAACGTGTTATGTATATCAAGACATGGATAAAAATGAAAAATCTGCGGATAGGAACATTACTGCAATTGCCTTCACAATCCCGAGAATGATCAACAAAAAGAAGATGACAGGGAGGAGTGTAGTGAATCTCAGAGGTGCTTCTTCTCTCAGGAGAAATATATATACTTAGCCGGAAGTGAGATCGTGCAATTCGGGGCTTCCTGTTCTAACCCATGGTCTATGTCTGAGGTGTGTTACACAGCTCCTACAAGAAGTCTAGATATTATAGAAGCCACGATAATCTTACAGTTATTGTTGGTAAGTTATTAGCAAGCCCACACAAACACTTCAATAGATTAGAATGGCTAATGACGCATACGTAATAGAAAACACTTACCCTTTCGACACACCATTCTTGTTTAATTCTTTAAATGCCTTGCTTTCAATAAACATTAGGGATTTTGTTTGGTTCATTAGTAACATACATTTTCAAATGATTCTATCTTATAGTCATTTTAATTTTTGTATGGATAGTTTATAAAAATCATTAAGCAATATCATATAATCAAATTTATAAAACCTTATTTCTGAATAATCGAAAAAAAAAGCTCATCAAAATAAACAAATGTTTATGTTGTTTTTATGTTTATGTATTCGATATTTTTTTTCCCACTATCTCAATCTTAAACTCAGATATGTCTTGTTTGTGTTTCTACTATCTTTGTAACCATTTGGGTGAAAAGGCGCCTGAATGAGTATTTGCGGAAATTGTAAACACTTGGGGTAAGCATACTATCTTTTATCGACTGCACTAGCCCGAGATACCGATATAAACATCCTGTTGGCTAACAATAACAATGATATGTAATGTATCTTATCTATCGCACTTACACTTGTTGTCCATTGGTTTGATGTGTTTTATCATTTGATTTTGCCATTTGACTTAAAATGTTTGATTCGGGACTATCCGTTTTGAATTTTCCTCGGAGTTCAGTATTTTTGTGATTTTACTTTTTATGTAATACTGACATGCTAGACAGTGTGACACCAAGTGAAGTAATCGTCGAGATATTTATAAAATAACATACACCTGTATTGGACGGATTACAGCAGGGTTTTCTGTATACTTTTGCTCATTGACAAAGTGACGCAACTGTGTACAAGTAAGTTTCAACATTATTTAAATTAAGTAAATTCAAGTCATATGATGAAGAATTCGGTAAATACATGATTAAGTAAAATAAACATTTATGAAATCATGGTAATATGATATCGACAATATAACATTGTCCTCGTGAGATATCAACATATTGTTTTATTTGACTCTTATATATGAATATATATAAATAGTTTGAAATTAAATTCTGCATACAAGCTAAAACCGAAAGTACACAAGACTTGTGTGAACAAGGAATGTTTTTGTTTATCATGTTTATATACATCTTACTTTCAAGATTTTACACATTTTTATCAAACTAACGTTTTTAAAATTAATGATTTAAACACCTGTGTATATCAAAATCTATATGTATTAAATGTCTGAAAAATAGCCAACTACAAATGTTGCCAGACTATGGTTCATATGAATATGATAAAATACACTACAAAATATAATGTATGAGAAGTCAATGTAAAAGGGAACAATAAAAAATGTTTAAATTATGAACAAATACTTAATATTTCGGATAACTTATATCAATCATCAGTAAAACCAGTCACATGTCAAATGATTCTTATCTCGACATATGGTAGTCGAACTGAAATAATAATCTTGATTGTAATACAAATGACCAAGAATCAACATGCTGTATATATCTTTATGCTTGAATACAGTAGAGATATTAAGTTATGATTTATAATTTTGTTTTGTTGCACTTCAGTGTGTCTGATATACCTTGTTTCCTCTGATATAGTTGATGTGTTTTCCTTCGGTTTTAGTTTGTAAACCAGATTTATTTTCTGTCAATCGATTTATTACTTTTGAACAGCGGTATATAACTGTTGTCTTTGTTGTAAACACATGACTAGGTTTTGAGACGAAAACATGTTATTTTATTGTAAAAGAGAGTCGAAAAGAGAGTCGAAAGATACCAATTGGACATGTTGGACGCTTTAAATATGCAAACAATGTTGATTGTAACACAGTACCACATCGGACGTAAAACGCACATTCTTACATAGACGTCAATTATACCCCACAGTATCTTATGAGTAAGTATATTATTTCGAGATAATAATCAATAATCTTTCTTACAAAGGGAAGGAGAGCTAAAAACCGGCATTGCAAACAATAGATAAAATAACTATGAAAATTTATACAACAACGCAAACATCACAAAAATGTAAAAATTGAGTAAAAACATTGTACATATATCATATTTTTTTCGTATGCTAGATATCTTCCGACACTATGACTTAAATGAAATATTATTAATTCATGCTGAAAAAAATCTTGACTACTTAATATATTTGATATACACATGGTTATTGTTTCGAATTTTGAGCTGCTCTATATGTATATGTTTAGGTATTTGTTTTTCTTTCGTGTACATTATTTTTCTTTTTTTTTTAACGTTACGTATCGTTTAGATCCTAGGAGTTATAGTAATCCGGCTTAAGGTAGTTGTTCTGGAAATCTTATGCATACGTAGACTGACTATCGTAAACATACATGCGACTTTAATATACGATTTATTTCAAGAATATACGCCACTGATGTATAGATACTGAGTAGAATAGTAGGAATAAGGTTTAAAAATATATCTGTTTTTATCATTTTAGAGATTGTTAACGTAAAACATTAACGCATTTAAGCTTATAACTTGTTCTGAGTTTAAAGATTATCTTATTTATATTTCAGACGTTGCATAATGAGCTTAGTGCATATAACTACTAATTAGGTAAATATATTTTTTTTATTAATTTATCAGTTAACGTATTTTGGTACTCTTTTATTTGTATATATTTGATTTTTTTTGCAATTATTTTAGCATTTATAGGAAAGTAACTCGTACTGAGATACTGAATGAATTGGTAATCAACCACCTTGCAAAGAAAGAAAAGAAACACAGGAACTGTTTAAAACTACCGACATTATAGTTTCAAGAACTTCCCAAGATGAAACCACGAGCAAATAATGACACAACAAATCTATTTTACATTAATGGAAGTAGACAACAAAACCGATCGGACTGGTGAAGCTATTGCACTTAGTTTTAGGCTTTGTAGTCATTATTTATATCTACCTGAAAAATGCAGTGTGACGACGAGAAAGTTACTTTTTGGATTACAAAATTAAAATATAAACTAGAATAAGAAGTCTCAAAAATGGCATTGGTAACTATACAAATAGATGAATTATATGCTTAACGCCGGCCTTGTTGTATGCACCGTGTTTTAAAAGGAAGCATATGATATATAAGCACAAAAAGAATGTGCTACATAAAAAACTATAGTATAATATATAGAAATATCAAATTCAGTATTACTTGATATTCTAGTATATGTAGTCAATTAAAAATGGACAATATAGCGCAACTCTATCACAAAACAACAACCACCAAACTAGAGACAAGTAAACAATCAACACAACAATCTAATCGATTGTTAGCAAGAACGTCATCTAAAGTTTAGTTATGTTTAATATGTGATACCTCAAGACAAGCTTGTGTAGAAAGATCGAAAGAACATTTACTTGTATCAAAATACTATTAACTGGAAGGAAAGTAACTGCGGTTTTGGTTAATTTACATCGAACACTTATTATCGACCATTCAAAATGGAATAATGGATAACATATTGAAAATCTAATTCATTTGAAAATAATTTCAGTTTAGTGCTTGTTGAACTGCAATGGCTAACACCAAGACACCAGTAAAATTCAGCAACATTATCAAAATGTAATGCTAGTTGTACCTGATAGCTGATATAGCCAACAAATAACCTTGATCGTGGGTTAAGGGATAGGGTTCTAACCACTTTTCAGAAAAATATATAATGATATGATATGTTACATACTCTGATAATTAATCATTTTAGTTACCGGGCTCTATCAGAAAATGGAGAGCAAAACTCAGATTCAGGTCTTAGAAAATAGGCGCAAAGGTTACTAGTATTTGAGAGGAAGCTACGCATCGAAAATATTTTTGTAGATTGTACTTTGGTTGATTTTAAATGATTTGTTTGGATATAGAATATTTAATGGCAGGTATCTATTGAATTGATTCACTGATATAAAGAGTCGAATAATCTTTCAATAATGAGATGAATGAAACTTGCTGTTTAATATAAATTATAAAATTATAGTGAGAACCTGAATTCTTGGAAACTATCACGTTTACTGTCTTTTGGTAGTATTGATGACCATATGATGTGTGTTCCGCTGTCAATCGATCATTCAAGTCCCATGAATTATGTGGAAGGAAATCTCTTTAAAATTATTTATTTGATTGTGATGAGCATCAAAGCACACATTTCGACATGAACATAATCGAATAAGATGCTCAATTTGTGGCTTTATACACTCCATTTTATATAACAATCCATACACAGCCAAACTCAATAAAGAAAAATTATAAATGTTAAAGTTTATCGACTTTGTTTTGTCAAACGTGTACGGAATTTGATGCTCGGAGGCTACGCCGTTCACACTAAATTTCATAGTCAATACCTTCCAATATCCAACCGTAACTAATTTTCTGATTATGATTGTCAATTTTTTATTACAGGTACATACAAAAAAATAGTCAATGACAATAAAAAAAGACGTTAATGTAAGACCAACCTCGTAAGACGAACATGTACGCCTAATAAGATTTTTTCCTGCATATATAGTAAACTAATGACATAAAAACTGTTGAAATTTAACCATAACTTTGATGAATTAACAAGAAAGTTTCGATCGAAAGAAGGTAAGCTGTGTCAGTCAGACATGTACTGATAACGAATTATCCATGAACTACACATATATACATAGATTTTAAAAATCAATAATTGTCACAAAAACATATTTTTCAGGTGGATGTGAATCAATGGCATGTGCATTATTGTCAAAGGATGTCGAACTACATGCATCAGCTGTGATGGTAGTTGTGGATACGTATCCACGCATGATGATATCTGTAATCGACAACATATGGCCCCCCAAACAAGTTCTTCGATTGACACGAAACGATAAATCGTTTATGCAAAAAATATCACAATTAGAGAAAAATATGATTTCGACACTAGATGTTACCGGATACAATAAGCTCGACGTATCATGCATATACCACTTAATAAGACATTTCAAACTACTGCCAGTTCCAAATCAAGGATGGGGAAATAAACCGTTAAAAGGAGACACTAAGGAGGAAGATGATGTAGAAAGAATAAAAAGATATCGCAACGATGTTTTGCATCGACCTCGATGTGGATTTTCAGAACAAGACGGACACATTTTTTTCCAAGAGAGTTATGATATGGCAAAGCGTTTGGACATCAATCTCGGTTCACCTATGAATGGTTTCGAAAGTCAAATTAAGGCAATACAATGTTTTAGTGTCGACAGGCAGAAATATATAGAAGCTCTTGAAAATTGTGCAGAGTATCAAGGTAATCAAATATCATTTGTACATTTTTACAATCTGTTCATACCTTTGTCGTTTCCACTAGCCTCATTGTAAATTATAAATAGCTGCAATGTAATTTTATACTCTTGCTTCAAAGCAGGGTATGGGGTATACTATTTATATCTGTCTGTTCTTTCGTTCGTTCGTTTGTGTATGTGTATGTCTGTTCGTATGCTAGTGGGCATATAAGTTGGCTGATAATTTCTTGACAAAAAAAAAATAAGCGCTTTCTAGAATTAGGTTGAATGGACTTTTCTTTTGAAGTCACAGAAAAAGTTGCCAAAATAGAACAATTATTGACATTATTAATCAGATTATTCAAGGTATCTTACAAAAAGATTGAAACAAGTGTGTATTACGACATTCAAAATCTGTAGATTCTTAGAGGTTATGAGTGTTTTGTATTACTTTATGGTCTTTAGTAGAACTATCTTAAATATTAAATGTGATTCACTAAAACAAGCGAAACATACATGTCCTTGTACTGGCAAATATCTTTGAATACTGCAATCGACAAATAAAAAAATGTTATTGCAATAAAGCGATGCACATTCACGGTCCTACATAATATCGCTACATGTATTTTTTGCATTGCACGCGGTCATGTTTTTCTCAGTCAAATAACGACGTATTGAATCCATTTAATGTGTACTTATATATATTTTTATCTTGGCTACATGTATTTTTTTTTAGGTTGATTAGATTTTGTAGCATTCAGTAACTGCGAATATTCTTAAATCTGATGTGTGCGTCTTAAACGTCTGTGTGAGCTGTTTTTGTAAAATTGAGAATGGAAAAGGGGAATATGTCAAAGAGACAACAACCCGACTAAAGAGCAGACAACAGCAGAAGTTCACTTCAGCTGGCTCCTAACAAAATATGAACTCTTTCAGTGATAATTGACGTCATACTAAACTCCGAAATATACACAAGAAACTAAAATCAAAAACCATACAAGACTAACAAAGGCCGCATGCTCTTGACTTGGGAGACGCCAAAATGCGGCGGGGTTAAACATGTTCTTTTTTATGTTCAAACCCATTCCCTTATACCTTAGACCAATGTAGAAAAACAAAAACACAACAATACGCTCAGTTCAAAAGAAGTCTGAGTCCGATGTGCCGCCGACGACGTTTAATTTCTCTTGTTTTATAAATTGGTCCCATTTTGTGCTGTAACTACACTGTCATAGAAAAGAAGGATGATTTTGGACTCCGTTAATATGTCTAACCCCTCCACAATATGTATGGGCCATTCCGAAATTAGGAGCTTGTTATTATGCGGGTTTTTTTTGTTACTGTAAATCAAATATTTTATGATACTTTTGTACATAATTCATTTGGTTACTTTTCTTGCCTGAATTGTTTACCATTTATCATGGCATATAATGAGAATTAATAAAGAAGCATACAAGTTCAGGATGAAAAAGATTACAATATTATTATTTAAGTTGAAACTGTCACGACCATTATCTGATTTGTCATATAAGCGAAAATAACCGTTAGAATGTGTTAGTCTTGTTCACCAGTAAATTGTTAACGTACGAGTCATTTTGCACATTTTTTTTTACGATTCTTTATTTTGTATTTCTTCATCTCATACAATATTTATATGCATTTTTTCTATCAAAGAAGAATACAATACATGTTTATTCATTTTGACCTGTCAGTGTCAGCGCTTTAAGTAAATTTAGCAAATTGTTGGGCTAACAATAAACACATTACAGCAAATCAAAAGCCATACTTTAGTAATTGTTTGTACCATAAAGGCATAAACATACTGTGAATTAAGGTGTTACCCAACACCTTGACTAAAATTAATTTGGCTCGTTTAATTTTCATGAAATTTATCTACTTTCATCCTTTGAAATTTGTTCAAGATTTCAAAAAAATTGAACCAATCTCTTTCTCGGAAAAAATTGGTTGGATACATGACAGTTTGACAAACAACCACCTTAAGAAATTATTGCGATGTTTTTATCAATGCAAAACATATGACAGGGCTATAAAAGCATTAATTCTAACTCTCGTTTTGAAATGTTTTATATGAATTAAACAAGATTTTAAATTTAAATAGCATTTTAGTCTACAATTACAAAATTGCAATAACAAATGCAAGCAATATACTTTTTTTTTAAATTAGCTCAGCTACAGAAAACACGACACACACCAAATGTTGATCTCTATTATGGGAAGGACATTATGGTGAAAATTGGTAGTACAGCTAATCAAGTTGAAAGTGGTATGTATATTATCCAACACGTACCTGTTCAGATATAGCGCATGGCTGGCAAAACCCAAATAATACCAAAAAACCCAACATTACGGGAAAAATTTAATTCATCAAAATACTGAACTCCGAAGAAAAATCCAAAGGGAAAGTCCCTAATAAAATGACACAATCAAAAGCTCATAATCCTCACACGAATGGATAACAACTGTCTTATTCAAGACTAGGTACAGACATTGTCTTATGCAGAAAACGGTGGAATAAACCTGTTTTTATAGCTAGCTAAACCTCTCACTTGTATAGTGAAGGGCTACAAGCATATTTTAGACGAATTGTGCACATCCTGCTACAAGCATGAAATTTGGCATAGACCTTCCTCAACTATTACTCTATTATTTCAGATAGGGAGGCATTTAGAAAAAAATGTCTCACTTCCGGTAGAATCCAAAATGGTGGACATCATACTTGAATCAGCCCAATATCGAAGGCTAGTATGTGAAAAGGTGTTATTATCATGCTACTAACATAATATTTGGTACTAACCTTTGTTATATACTACTTTTGGATATATGATATAGATTAGAGGTCTTCAAAAAACCTTCTTCCGGTAAAATCCAACATGACATACATTATACTAAAATTAGCTTATTTTTAGGGAGGGTAATTGAAATGTGTTTTAAAGTATTGCTACTATCATTATATTGTGCAGGAACCTTTCTTTTGTGCTTCTCATGGATACAATGTATAAGACATATCTCTTTAAAAACCTTACTTCCGGTAATATCCAAAATGACGGACATAGAAATATCAATTTTCTATTTTAATATTCAACTTTTTCAAAATGTAAAGAAAATGTGTTGTTTTTTTTTTGCTTGTCATTATACTTTTGACTTCTAGTTATTCTCAAAACCACTAATTTTATTCTGTTGTAAATTTTGAATAACACTTCCGGTAAAAAAAAAACCCCACAATATGGCGTAATTTTCAAAAATGAGTCCTCATTCCATATCTTCGATTTAGAGATTTTAGATGTATTAAAACAAAATAAAATTACTCAAGTACTAAAACATTTTTCAAATTACTAATATTTGACTAAAAAAACATGTTTATTTACAGTCACCACCACATGCAAACAAAGCAGTGCACGGGAGACCATATTTTCCACATTAACAACGACCGCGAAATCCTCTGTATCTGTATGAATACGTTGTCGATATCAATTCTGGCTTTAATATAACGGTTTGAAAGAGCGCCGCCGATTTATTGTCGAGGCGTAAGAGCAGATTTGACGCTCCCTACGTTTGATGCGCGCACTACAGTGTCGTCTAGCTGATTCGAAACGATCACTGTCTTTACAAAGAACGAGTTTGAGTATTGTGGTGTTTTGCTTAGTGGAATTTTAAACAATTAAGAGTGATTCTTTACTTGCTTTTCCACAATATTTGTAGCGTGGTATTCTTCGATCTTCTTGGCAGTTATGTTTCTCTTAGAACGTGATGTTTTTGAGAAATTCGTCTGGTTCAATAGCGGGAATCAGCCACTAAACCACAGTGAACATAACTATCAACTTCTTACATGTTCGTCTTGCAATTGTCTGGAGGTCTTGTAGTTCCAGTTGGGTAAGCATATTGGAGACACACCCGTCCTCTCTTGACTTGTAATCTATGGTGATAAATCTTGCCGTTTGACGTTGTATCCTTTCTAGCATATTTATGTTTGTTACGGTGTTGGGGTCCCACACTATGGCTCCATATTCCATCGTTGATCTGACGAGCAAGATGTAAGCTGTTTGTTTTTTTTTTTGCAATCTTGTGGGCAGTATTTCAAGTTTCTTCTTTAAAAGCCTAGTGTTGAATTTGCTTTCTTTGTCACGTTTAATGTATGGGTGGACCATTTGAGGTCTTCCGAAATTTGTAGGCCTAGGTACGGGTTATGCTTGACTTGTTGTAGTATGTGTCCATTTAAATTGTAGATTTTATGGCTTTTGTTTCTGATGCTTAGGATGTATCATTTTTTTGGCATTGAACCGCATTCCCCAGTACATCCACAATATACAAGCTTCTAACAAAATGATGAGGCCTTAGAAAGAGTTATTTAAAAGGATTCTCTTTGTTCCTTCGACATCCATTAGGACCTGAACTGGGTAGCATAATAGCCAATTCCAATTCGTCCCCCTAAACACCTGCCTTAGTATATTGCATGTTTTACATGCAGGAAAAGACTAGACCAAGTTGAGGGAATACCCTCAATTAGTCTTCCTTTTTGCGCAAATAGTTATTTTCTTGATTCGTTAACCATGTTAACCCAATCTGATAAGTTTGTGTAATCTTACAGTTAAACCTCGGTGATTTAGGCTGATCAATCATCATTCTTTATGCTAAAATAAACTCATCATAGATACCAGGACTAAATTTTATATATACGAAGTCACATCTTCAAATGCCATCGTCTGTTTTCCTTTTCAAACAATCAGAGAACCATATCACAACCGGTAAAGACATGGATCACAATCAGTGTGTGTAATCACTCATTGCCAGGTGCATTTGAAAGATCATTAATATATATTTATCCAAAGTTTTTTGCCCTCCAAAACACAATCCATAGTTCGTCTACCCCTGTCATGGAATAGCAAAACAGTAATGACAGCATCATCAGTAACGACTATTCGAATCATGACTCGTGCAAGTTCGTGTTTCATTGCATCAGACACATGCACCATGATTCTATTGTCAGCCTCTTAATGTGAACATGGTGATAAACTTGAAATACATCACGAGGTAGATAAAATAGAATATCCTGAGCATTTGTTATAAGAAGCAAGAGCTACATTTAGGGGAAAGGGAATACACAAACGAATCCAGAGTCAAAACAAAATCCTCAAAATTGGCAAAGTTTTCGATGAGATGACGACAATAAGAAAGACCTTTTCATTCGCAACAGCTTGCTCAATAGGTTTTGAGGAAAAGGTAGTTGTAGCAACAATTGTTCAGGATGTTCTGTGTTATCCACCACATAATGATGTTTCAAGCTTATCACCATGTTCACATGAAGAGGCTGACACTTGAATCAAGATGCATGTGTCTGATGCAGTGAAACACAGACTTAACTGAGTCATGAACAGTCGATACTGATATTGCTGTCACTGATGTTTCGCTATTCAGTGACATAGGGGCAGACGAACTTTGGCTTGCATTCGGAAGTGGAAAAAGCTTCAGATATATATATATCTATGACCTTTCAAATACACTAGGCATTGAGAGATTACACGTTTGCTTGAAAAAGGAACTGCGTTGGTGACATGGATGTGACTCTTTCATTTAGAATGATGATTGATCAGCCAACATCACCAGATATGGATTTGACAATGTCATTGATAGAACGATACGTGGTTTTGTTGTAAGATCGAACAAATTTATCAGATGGGGTTAACGAAGTAAGAAAACATGTGTTTTGGAAGATGAAATACTTATTGAGGTTCTTACCACGACTCGGTCTAGTCTTTTTCAGCAAGAAAAACGTGCAATATACCATGGCGGGTGCGAATGAGTAACAAGTTTGGTATTAGTTCCTATACTAACTAGTCCAGACGCTTATGAAAGGCGAAGGGAAAAATATGATCCATGGGAACCCTTTTGGACAACTCTTTGTGAGGCCTATAATCTTATTAGGAGCTTGTACATTATGATGTAAGAAACAATACCACGATCTTTGTAAATTTGGAAAATAAGCTCTCCGATTGTGAATAAACATGTATTTGTGGCCATAAATTAGTCATTCTAAAGATGTTTAAGAACTTTAGTGATTTTATTTTGTTTTAATCAATCTATCCAAAACTCTACATCAAAGATATGGATTGAGGACTCATCTTTGTAATTTACGCCATATTGGTTTTTTTTAACCAGACGTGTTAACTTTGTATTTCAACATATAAAGCTGAATAGAATTAATGGTTTTGAGGATGACTTAGAGCCAAAAATTTAATGACCAGCAAAAAAAAACATTTTCTTTACATTTTGGAAAAATATTAAAATGAAAAATTATCATATTTCTATGTCTGCCATATTGGATATCAATGGAAGTAAGGGTTTTAAAGATATGTGTCTTATACATTGTATCCATGAGAAGCACCAAAGAAAGGTTCCTGCACAATATAATGATAGTAGCAATACTTTAAAACACATTTCAATTACTCTCCCTAAAAATAAGCTTATTTTAGTACAATGTCCGCCATGTTGTATTTTACCGGAAGTAGGGTTTTTGAAGACATCTAATCTATATCATATATCCAAAAGTAGTACATAAAAAAGGTTTGTACCAAATATTATGATGGTTACATGTTAATAACACCTTTTCACATACTAGCCTTCGATATTGGGCTAATTTAAGTATGATGTCCGCCATTTTGAATTTTACCGGAAGTGAGACATTTTTTAAAATGCCTCCCTATCTGAAATAAAAGAGAAATAGTTGAGGAAGGTCTATGCCAAATTTCATGCTTGTAGCAGGATGTGCACAATTTTTCACAAAGCCGCCGTACTAGTATGACAAGATCATTTTATAAGTTAGCCAGTATAGATCAACTTTATTGTAATCAATTGTTTTTTTTTGTAGGAATAACAAAACAAAAATGCAAGTATACTATTTTTTTCAGGAGACAGCCGGTGTTCAATTTATATGCGAGACCAAAGTTTGGATGTAGATGCAGTCATACAAAACATAGCTGAGATAAAGAAAACACTCGAAACTGGGCATTTTAATGTTATAAAACTAGATGGAGCTGCTTTTGGAAGTCTAATTCTACATATCTCAATACCTAATACATCATTCGTTACAAAGGAAACTCTTCATGATTCACTGCAATCATTTCTACATAATTTCTTCTTGATAGCAGACATTAAATGGAAGACGGGACATGTTTTAACGCTAGTGTTAGCAGAGTCAGACAGCTATCCTACAGGTTTGTGATCAAAAGCCAAAAAATATATAATATTATAATTTCTGTAAGATATGCTTGAACCGACCTCTCTCATTAAATTGTTATTATGGAATTTGCAAGTTTTCTAGGAACAATAATCCAAAATCAAAACACACGTGAATAACTTATTGTCCCGGAAACATGAAATCGATATATTTCTTAAATACAGTAAAGCAAAATTACTGTGTTTTAACCTTTATTTGATTTCGATAATATTTCGTTAAAGACAACTGTGTAGTAAAATTCTCGAGTTAATCTGTTACATTTTAACAGGTCACAAAATGTTTGAAATTATGAAGTATGACGAAACCAGTTATCATTCAAATAATCTTTTGTGAGGTGAACACAAACAAAAGGATTAAAAATAGTTGAAATATTTATGTTCTTCATACTCTTGATTTTGATTTCAAATATTTAAGAATTTAACAGTATACGATTGTTTAAATTTTCTAAGTGATGTATTATCATGAAATAGAATGAAGTTTAAATGAGGGGCGAAAGATACCAAAGTGACTTTCAAACTCATAAATCGAAAATAAACTGACAACGCCATGGCTAAAAAAGAAAAAGACAATATATAGTATACAAAACACAACATAAAAAAATAAAGGCTAGGCAACAAGAACTGCATCAAAAACTTAGGGTGATGGCAGGTGCTCCGATAGGTAAACAGATCCTGCTCCACATGTCGCACTCGTCGTGTTGCTCATACTAATACAAACTCATTAATAAGTCTTATTCATTAGGTCACATTTGTGAAAAGGGATCTGGATTGTAATCTCACCATAGATACCAGGATAAGAATGTTAAAGTTACACTGGCATTTCTTTTACAATTTTAAGACTCATTCGCGACACTCAAATCGAACAGTTAGACAACAAATAAAGTACAAAGTTGGAGAGAATGCATATATCGAGGACGCGATGGAGGTTTTGTAAAATACAGCTTAAATAACTCATCATAGATACCAGGATACTAGCTTGAGTAGTAAATGAGCGTTCCTTCACTGCATCTGACTTCCTTTTCCAGTTTAGTTTACACAGGAAATGTTTAAAGTTCAAGATTGGTTCAAGCATAAGGAATAAAACTTCAATTGTTTGGGAATATAAAGATAAAAATGCTAACATGTCTTTGATTAAAAAGATGAGTATTTTTCTTGGTTCATTTCTTTTGGTTAAATTTACGTTTAATCCCAGTACCAAAACACCAAAATATGTACAGTCTCACAATTCAGTATATGCCGTTAACATAATAACAGCATTTCGACATCAGCAGACCAACTTCCTTTGTAATTTATTTTTTTGACTTCTAATCAATTTTTAGCGTAAATAAATCTGTCTTATGACGTTGGCCTATAATCTTCAAAATTGGTATTGCCACGGCATTTTGTCAGTATTGATTCAGTTCAGATTCATTACATAATATATTAAAGGAATGACAGGAATTGCCAGAAGTATTTGACAATACAGCACAGCTGTCGGTTGTATACTAAGCTATAGAAATATAACACACGAAACAACATTCCTAACAAGTTGTTTGAATTCTACTGATTAGATTTTATTGAAATTCACAGTATTTATGAAAGACCAGAATAAATCGACAGGCGTTCGGCGATATGAATGATGTTTACTGAATAGGAATATACATCGTACAACATTTGCTGCTGAAAGATGCAGATGTTTCCCAAAGTTTAATATATAATTGGATCAATGCTTAAGTACTATTTATATTAACGACATTACAATGGAATTCAAATGTATGATGATAAATTATATCTACTATATATTTAAAGAAAAGTCTTCAAAATAAATGTGCTACTCTGTAAAAGAAGGTTTGTGTTTATGCAGGGATGTCCTAATAGAGATTTCCAATAAAATGACTTTATTCGACATAACCGACCTAACTCAACGTATTTCGTCCTACTGCATTGAAGCATGACGGAGGGGAGCATACACTGCATGCATGTTTTGCTCTTTGAACACGCATTGTTTGCTGGAATATACCGTCAGTAAAAATCAACCCCAACTAATTGTTTTACTCTTTAAATATTTTGTCATTAAACTTTGAATGATTTTATTGACACAAATAATATAATGGAACAAGTAAATTAGCAACTTGTAATCAAACACACCCATCATTTCTTGTCATTTCACTTGACCCATATTTTAGTTCTTTTCAAATTATGAATTTTAAAAACTACCAAGACGAAATTTAGCATGCAAATATTAAATTAACGAATTCCGAAGCGAGAAGGTTGCCTTTTTATTGTTTTAAAAAGATTTAACGTTTAAAGTAGATTCCAACACACCCGAATGTAAAAGGTGTACTCGACTTTTAAAACAAAATAATATTTTTCTATAATTTAATTGAAGCTAATTTGATGTGGGCAGAAATTCATATCAATGATATATTTTTCAAAAGTACTTTTTCGTCTTTATCTATACCAAATTATGGGGCGAGGTTTTTGTTTAAGTATACCTAAACTTGCATCCGAGGATACAGGGGTAGAGGGCGTACTCCCCCTTTTCGATCGCTAAATAAGTTTTAAAATCCATATCGTTTTTTGGGTATAATTGTCCAAATTGTTTTTTGCATCGCTCCGCTCGTCAGTATAAATTCAATTATAGAAAACTACACCCTCTTTCAAATATCTTGGATCCGGCCATGATCACAAATTGTATTGCACTAAAAAAAACCTTAAATGATTGTCGTTTGACTTTGATAAATACTTTTTAAAAACAACAATGTCTGAACATTAGGCATCTCGCATGTGATTTAAAAGTTTAAGACTACATACTGAATTGGATTTTTTTCCCGTGATTTAGTAGCTCACTGAACACAGACATGTGATACTGACGTGTAATCTAATGGACACATGGGCAATACATAAAATCTGCTAAACAGTTATGACCACTAATGGTCCTACAGATACTCTGTACTTTTGACATGACAAAAGGTCTCGCTTTT
Organism: Mytilus edulis; assembly: GCA_019925275.1. NCBI lineage: Eukaryota > Metazoa > Mollusca > Bivalvia > Mytilida > Mytilidae > Mytilus > Mytilus edulis. The sequence continues at coordinate 73,089,836 of CM034355.1, forward strand.
CTAGACTGTCTATGAATGTTTTATTCTTAATTTGTGATGTACAAAAAACAAGATGTAGTATGATCGTCAATGAGACAACTCTTCACAAGAGACCAAATGACACAGAAATTTTAACAACTATAGTCCAACGAAGGGCTTTCAACAATGAGAAAAGTCCATACAGCATAGTCAGCTATAAGAGGCCACAAAATGACAAATGTAAAACAACTAAAACTAACAGCCAAATTAATATTAAAAAAAATCAACGAAAACACAACAACAAACGATAAGCACTGAATTAAAGGTTCCTGACTTGGGACAGTCACATCCATACTAGGACAATGGTGTAACAGTACGACATAGTTGATCAATATTATAAACGGGATAATTATTCTTTATTTATTAGTTGTAGTTGTTTTTAAGATAGTGTTCAGCAGCTGTGGATACTATCATTTCGGTACATGGAGCTTATTTGGAAATACTAGAAATGGCTAGCTGTTTTTATGCTTCGTTTCAGTCTCACGAGTCAATCCCTTTCTATCTGTTTTAATTGTGACATGATCATTTGATAAACGATCTCCATTGACTTTAACTTGGATATTTATAAAAACTATGTATCATAGAGATGCATGCGTAAAATAAGTTCTCGATATAATCTGTCTAAAATATTAGATACGAATTAAGCCTCACGTTATACTTACGACGAAGAAGCCTACAGCTATATATAATACATGTACTTACGACGAAGATTAAGCATCAAGCTATAGTACTTATGATCACTATCAAGACACACTAGTCTTTCTACGAGTAAACCAATACCTGCTCTTGCTCGTGAATGCATCATGCTTGGTGGAGAAGCCGAAAAATACAGTCTTAAAGTCATTCGAACAGGGGGTCCAACAAAATAATTGAATTTGTATTCGAGGCTAGCCTGCTACCAATCAATCCCATATACAAGTATATAATCATGAATATAAAAAAAAAATCAGTCGTGTAACACCTTCACTGGTGATCCTGTCATTGGATCTGTCGCATAGTTGTCACTTTTATATATATATATATAGATTGCCTAACAATGTAATTTTAATATTTGCATGCTAAATTTCGTCTTGGTAGTTTTTAAAATTCATAATTTTGGACATAATCTTTGGACACCACGGCGAGAAGGAGAAGAGAAAACTTTTGGATCCACCAACTCCACACTTTAGAACCTGATGGTCTTAACGAAAAAGACGAAAAAAGATACAGGAAAGATAAAGAATAATTTAAAACAAAGCATCGTCCTTTTTATCCCGTAATATTGGCCAATGGACGTTGCTAACTTCAACTACCAATTATGTATTTTTAAGGTAGCTAAATCCAAGTGCAACATGTACATTGAGCTGCAAAATTTTCTTATTTTCAAAGCAGCTAAATGCAAGAGCTCATAGACATTGAGCTGCAAAATTTTCTTATCTTAAAGGCAGTTCAGTGCAACATAGACGTTGAGCTGCAAAAGGTTTTTTTTATCATCTACATCCGATTTCACCTGGATAGATGCACGCTTGATAAAGCTAGTTGGTCTAGCGAAATATTGCGTTTATTTTCATCATTTTGTAAATATTTTAAACATTCTTATATTTACATACTAAATAGTGTGTTAAAATTACATTGTTAGGCAATCTATAATTTTATTTGTGTAATTGAATTAATCTCTGTACTGATTAATCCACACTCCCATAGATTTGTATGTCATGTGCTGCTATTTATAGGCACATATATATATATATGTTACAGGGAATTTGTAAAATAAGGGATTTTGTAAAATCACTGGACTAATTAGTGATTTTGTAAAATCACTAACAGTTTCAGTGGTTTTGTAAAATCCCTGAAATTGTTAGGGATTTTGAAAAATCACTGAAAATAGAGCTAGGGATTTTGTAAAATCCCTGATTACAAGTTTAATTTGTTATTATAAATGTTTTGATCTTAATATAAAAAATAGACTAATAATTTTGAAATGTATTTGTTTAATAAACACTACGTGCTAAAACTAATGTATAATGATACTGTCTTAATGGCATACAAACAGATATTTAGACAACAATTTACTTATTTTTGCATTACAAGTTGGGTGACATCTACTGTTACATAACTGTCCAGCTTTTCGACATGCACACCTTTTTTGTTCACATCGATTCTTTCCAGAACACCCACATTTTAAAAATCCTTGTCCATCACAAATGGAAGACAATTTAACAGCTTGGCGAAAAGATATAAAGTTTTCAATTGAAACAGCTAATGGACTCAAAAACAAGGAATCAATGGGTTCAAACTGGTTTCTTGTGTATGACCCTCACATAATACCATGCTTGGTAGCAAGACGATAGCCTTTCTCTGACTTTCCATGGACAATAGCCATTATATTTCGGGGATCACCTTTTCCACGACCAACAACTGGGGTAGGAAAAACAACATTACATCCCATGTCTACTTCTTCTAAAACTCTATTAGACGGACTTAACAGTCGATTGGCTTGTTTTACCATTGACTCGGAAGCGTTTCCTTGTTCTTTTTCAATGACCGTTTCTGTATCACACAGAAAGCAAATTATTTTTGACAGAAAGTTTTCTGTTATGATAGATTTTCCACATAAAGCATGTACAGTTTTCTCTATGTTTGCTAAAAATCTGTCTATTTTAATATCATTTTGTCATGTTTGTGAAAAGAAATGTTTTTTTGTAGGCAGCAAATTAATTGTACAACTTACATTTATTTGCTTTTTTATATATCAATTTTCATGCGGCAATAAGATGATCTAGCCCCAATATACATGACTGTAATATTTGCCACTGGATCAAATAATTAACCCCACTCAATTGGTTATTCTTTTAAACGTGTTTTTCTTCTCTTATGACAGCAATCAACCTAGTATTCTGTTTTTATATTTGATTATGAAAAATGAAATAATTGGTTTTATTTCAAAGTAATTATAGAAACAACTATAACAAACTGTAACTTACTTTCTAACAAGGTACTAAGTAATAAGAGCTTGTTTTGTCGGATTTCTTTGGCTCTGTGACAATAAGTTCCAAAATTTCATCCTATTTTTCCCGGTTCCATAGTTGCACTTTAATTTTCCCTCAATTATTTGGAGTAACTTTTGTGCATATTTATTATGTTTGCTCTTGATTTAAGGACATCTGTGTCTGAGCCATTCTACAGTATGTCAGTTGTTAAGTGCATTGGTATTAAAATAAATAATGCTGTAGGCTTTTTTTCACCAAATTTTTCAATAAATAAGAATGATTCTATTTTTACATATTCCCTGAAAACAATCAGTGAATCTGTAAAAAATATCTTAAATATTTCAGGGATTTTGTAAAATCACTGGTCAAAATCAGGGATTTTATAAAATCACTAATCAGTTCAGTGATTTTACAAATTCCCTGGAATTTCAGTGATTTTACAAAATTCCTGATTTTACAAATTCCCTGTAACATATATATTTATATGAGAGCCCAGGTGGTCGTGTGGTCTAGCGGGACGGCTGCAGTGCAGGCGATTTGGTGTCACGATGTCACAGTAGCATGGGTTCGAATCCCGGCGAGGGAAGAACCAAAAATTTGCGAAAGCAAATTTACAGATCTAACATTGTTGGGTTGATGTTTAGACGAGTTGTATATACATTATGTACACAGCCATGTATCACCATCATTGATGGCGATCCGATGGATACATCTGTTGTAGAGTTGTCACTGACTCAGACGTACTTATATATATACTATCAAGACACACTAGTCTTTTTACGAGTAAACCAATACCTGCTCTTGCTCGTGAATGCATCATGCTTGGTGGAGAAGCCGAAAAATACAGTCTTAAAGTCATTCGAACAGGGGGTCCAACAAAATAATTGAATTTGTATTCGAGGCTAGCCTGCTACCAATCAATCCCATATACAAGTATATAATCATGAATATAAAAAAAAAATCAGTCGTGTTACACCTTCACTGGTGATCCTGTCATTGGATCTGTCGCATAGTTGTCACTTTTATATATATATATATAGATTGCCTAACAATGTAATTTTAACACACTATTTAGTATGTAAATATAAGAATGTTTAAAATATTTACAAAATGATGAAAATAAACGCAATATTTCGCTAGACCAACTAGCTTTATCAAGCGTGCATCTATCCAGGTGAAATCGGATGTAGATGATAAAAAAACTTTTGCAGCTCAACGTCTATGTTGCACTGAACTGCCTTTAAGATAAGAAAATTTTGCAGCTCAATGTCTATGAGCTCTTGCATTTAGTTGCTTTGAAAATAAGAAAATTTTGCAGCTCAATGTACATGTTGCACTTGGATTTAGCTACCTTAAAAATACATAATTGGTAGTTGAAGTTAGCAACGTCCATTGGCCAATATTACGGGATAAAAAGGACGATGCTTTGTTTTAAATTATTCTTTATCTTTCCTGTATCTTTTTTCGTCTTTTTCGTTAAGACCATCAGGTTCTAAAGTGTGGAGTTGGTGGATCCAAAAGTTTTCTCTTCTCCTTCTCGCCGTGGTGTCCAAAGATAAAGAATAATTTAAAAAAAAGCATCGTCCTTTTTATCCCGTAATATTGGCCAATGGACGTTGCTAACTTTAACTATCAATTATGTATTTTTAAGGTAGCTAAATCCAAGTGCAACATGTACATTGAGCTGCAAAATTTTCTTATTTTCAAAGCAGCTAAATGCAAGAGCTCATAGACATTGAGCTGCAAAATTTTCTTATCTTAAAGGCAGTTCAGTGCAACATAGACGTTGAGCTGCAAAAGGTTTTTTTATCATCTACATCCGATTTCACCTGGATAGATGCACGCTTGATAAAGCTAGTTGGTCTAGCAAAATATTGCGTTTATTTTCATCATTTTGTAAATATTTTAAACATTCTTATATTTACATACTAAATAGTGTGTTAAAATTACATTGTTAGGCAATCTATAATTTTATTTGTGTAATTGAATTAATCTCTGTACTGATTAATCCACACTCCCATAGATTTGTATGTCATGTGCTGCTATTTATAGGCACTTATATATATATATATATATGTTACAGGGAATTTGTAAAATAAGGGATTTTGTAAAATCACTGGACTAATTAGTGATTTTGTAAAATCACTAACAGTTTCAGTGGTTTTGTAAAATCCCTGAAATTGTTAGGGATTTTGTAAAATCACTGAAAATAGAGCTAGGGATTTTGTAAAATCCCTGATTACAAGTTTAATTTGTTATTATAAATGTTTTGATCTTAATATAAAAAATAGACTAATAATTTTGAAATGTATTTGTTTAATAAACACTACGTGCTAAAACTAGTGTATAATGATACTGTCTTAATGGCATACAAACAGATATTTAGACAACAATTTACTTATTTTTGCATTACAAGTTGGGTGACATCTACTGTTACATAACTGTCCAGCTTTTCGACATGCACACCTTTTTTGTTCACATCGATTCTTTCCAGAACACCCACATTTTAAAAATCCTTGTCCATCACAAATGGAAGACAATTTAACAGCTTGGCGAAAAGATATAAAGTTTTCAATTGAAACAGCTAATGAACTCAAAAACAAGGAATCAAACTGGTTTCTTGTGTATGACCCTCACATAATACCATGCTTGGTAGCAAGACGATAGCCTTTCTCTGACTTTCCATGGACAATAGCCATTATATTTCGGGGATCACCTTTTCCACGACCAACAACTGGGGTAGGAAAAACAACATTACATCCCATGTCTACTTCTTCTAAAACTCTATTAGACGGACTTAACAGTCGATTGGCTTGTTTTACCATTGACTCGGAAGCGTTTCCTTGTTCTTTTTCAATGACCGTTTCTGTATCACACAGAAAGCAAATTATTTTTGGCAGAAAGTTTTCTGTTATGATAGATTTTCCACATAAAGCATGTACAGTTTTCTCCATGTTTGCTAAAAATCTGTCTATTTTAATATCATTTTGTCATGTTTGTGAAAAGAAATGTTTTTTTGTAGGCAGCAAATTAATTGTACAACTTACATTTATTTGCTTTTTTATATATCAATTTTCATGCGACAATAAGATGATCTAGCCCCAATATACATGACTGTAATATTTGCCACTGGATCAAATAATTAACCCCACTCAATTGGTTATTCTTTTAAACGTGTTTTTCTTCTCTTATGACAGCAATCAACCTAGTATTCTGTTTTTATATTTGATTATGAAAAATGAAATAATTGGTTTTATTTCAAAGTAATTATAGAAACAACTATAACAAACTGTAACTTACTTTCTAACAAGGTACTAAGTAATAAGAGCTTGTTTTGTCGGATTTCTTTGGCTCTGTGACAATAAGTTCCAAAATTTCATCCTATTTTTCCCGGTTCCATAGTTGCACTTTAATTTTCCCTCAATTATTTGGAGTAACTTTTGTGCATATTTATTATGTTTGCTCTTGATTTAAGGACATCTGTGTCTGAGCCATTCTACAGTATGTCAGTTGTTAAGTGCATTGGTATTAAAATAAATAATGCTGTAGGCTTTTTTTCACCAAATTTTTCAATAAATAAGAATGATTCTATTTTTACATATTCCCTGAAAACAATCAGTGAATCTGTAAAAAATATCTTAAATATTTCAGGGATTTTGTAAAATCACTGGTCAAAATCAGGGATTTTATAAAATCACTAATCAGTTCAGTGATTTTACAAATTCCCTGGAATTTCAGTGATTTTACAAAATTCCTGATTTTACAAATTCCCTGTAACATATATGAGACAATATCTGAAAAAGTCTAATTTCCATGTCCCGCACTTCACCAGCAATTATTTTTTTATTCAACCATCTTTTTTGAAAATTTTAAGTTTCAGTATAAACTGAATTATATAATGCACCATGGCCTGCCAATTAAACACTCATTCTTATATTTCTTCCAATAAAATATTGTAATTTAAATGTTCAACCCCCCCTAAAATCATGTTGTCCCCTGTGTTTTTTCGAAAACTAAATCATTCAAATAATATCCAAATTAATTAAACAGACGTCCGATTCTCACATATATGAAAGATTATATAATAAACTTGTCCCTAATTTGTCTTTTTATATTATAACTATAGCATGTCATAAAATTTTGCAAATTTCAAGAGAAAAAAAAATTGTCCCCAGGGGTGATTTCCCTCCTGTTACCACTGGGTTTTTTTTACCTGTGGAAACGTTTACAAGACCAAGAGTTATTTTCCCATTATGTATTGTGAAGAGCATCATTTCCTGAATGCATTAGTACAAAGAAATAGTTGAAAAGGCGGCCAGGTTTGAAAATTCAAGCCCATCCAAGGTAAGAATTTATAGAAAAATACTTATTGGTGTTCTATCCTGTTACAGCCTTTTCTTACACTTTCTGAGAATATTTTAAGTGTGCACCACAGCATTAAGTGTGTTTTTATATCATCTTTTTAAAAGTTATATGTCACAGGAAATACACTTACATTTAATGTGATAAAAAGGACAAAAACTATCGCGTAATTCCTTTCTGTTACGTTCTGTTATGTTACCTGATAAAAAGTAACAGCATAACCATCATCAGTAACAGGAAGGATGTTCAAGACAATTTCACTGAAGAATCGAAAAGTTAATCTACTATATGCCAACCATTTTATTTAATATAAGTTATCACCACCATATTAAATAAATTTCTAAATAATATACAGTATATTTAATAAAAAAAATAGGTTTTTTGCTTTTGATAACAGCAGAGAACATTGTGCAATTCTAGTTTAGTAGATAGTAACAGAAAGGAATTTATTTTAGAATTTTTCCTTACCTAGGCAGATTTTTCATCTTGCAAATACAGTTTCAAAGGATAAATGACATTGTTTGCTGTTATCTTCCAATTGTGACCAATTTAAAATGGTGTATTTTTCTTAAACTTTACAATAAAGCAGAAAAATCCATTCTGTTACCAACTCTGTCCTGTTACCGTTGTGCTGTTACTCAAGATTCTTTCATGTTACCGACATATCTGACTATATTTAAGTATATTTCTAAACCTTTTGTATTGTAAATGCTAATATAAATAATTGGCATTTGATAAACTATTGCAGGATATACTAGTAAACCACAAATATTGTCTTAAACTTATTCCTTATTCCCATTAGAAACTTTTTAAAATTGATTCACTTTGGTAACAGGAAAGAACTGGATTTGTTTTGTACCATTTTTAAAATAGCCATTGTTTCCTTATTAAACAATTGTTTGAATTACAGACAACAGTTCCTAGATCCCCAATGTGTGTTCTTCGATTTGTGCTATTAAAATACTGGGTCTAAAAAACAAATTTTTGTTTTTTCTTATTTCCAAAAATTAGACTTTTTCAGATATTGTCTCATATATATATATATATGAGAGCCCAGGTGGTCGTGTGGTCTAGCGGGACGGCTGCAGTGCAGGCGATTTGGTGTCACGATATCACAGTAGCATGGGTTCGAATCCCGGCGAGGGAAGAACAAAAAATTTGCGAAAGCAAATTTACAGATCTAACATTGTTGGGTTGATGTTTAGACGAGTTGTATATACATTATGTACACAGCCATGTATCACCATCATTGATGGCGATCCGATGGAATCATCTGTTGTAGAGTTGTCACTGACTCAGACGTACTTATATATACATATATATATACCTCCAAAGCGAGACAAAAATTGAAACTTAAAATTTTCGCTAACTCAATCAATATATGCGATAGCTTTAGAATCTACTTCTAATCGGATGAATACGAGTAAAAAGAAAATTCCCGTAAAGACTGAAGTGACATTAAAGTTGTTTAAAAAATGTAACAACTATGTAAATAGACATTCTCATCCACTTTTAATCAGAAATACTTGGGTACAGGATATTTTTAGCCAATTACTATTTACTATGATAAGTTGATAGTTTACTATCCACAGTGGTCAATGCAGATTATTAGTCATCACTTGCTAATCAAGTACACCTTCCAAATTACAATCTATATAACGAATTGGTGTACACATTTATTTACACACATTATTATCAACTACAATTTTCTTTTTTTAATGTTCGTTGACTTTCATTTGAAAGAAAAGTATATGTCAACTATTAAAATTTAAAGAAGTACATGACCTGTATTAATGTTTTTTTTTTAAATATTCACTTCCCGTTGACGTACGTTTTTCTTGTTGAATTTTTTTTAGAAGTTGTAAATTGAGGAGATTAAGTGCAGAAGAAGAGAACGTTTGAAATGATACTTAATAAAGTATGATGCAATCCCAGTTATCAACTTTAACAGAGACACGTTCTGATTAACATTTTGAGTTCATTTTTTTCTGAAATTACGACAAAATCTATATAAATTAATACCCACGGAAATGAAATATTATAAAACATTAAAAATCGAAAAGAAGAATCTATCTGATAACGACAAACAAAATCAATACAAATATCAAATAATAAAAGGTTCATTAAATTTTGCAAAGATAAGTATATCTGAAAATCAAAGTCATTGTCAAAACCATGAAAGACAACTCAAATGAATCGTATGATAGGTAAAGATACGTATATATACGTGGTCTTATGACAGTGAAGTTTAGGCGGGAATCTCAATAATCACGTGATATATAAAAATCATGATTTCTTTCGTTTTTCATCATCTTAGAAATATTTGATATTGATAAAATTTATTATGAATGGATTTCATAGTTTAGGAATGCTTAGTTAAAACTTGAGTAACGCATTTAACGAAATTAATTGGTTAGCGATAACCGGTCCCGTTACGTGCGTACGTCGAGTTAGGTACGTATGTCATTTTATTGGAAATCTCTAATAAGATTCAGTGATACGAGATCATACTTAACAAGCATACTTGTGATTAGGTGAATTCGCTATAGATGTAAATAGAGAAACAGCTACATCGTTAACATTTATAGACATTGTTACAAACATTAAAGCCTATTAAATTATGATTTAATTTGATCATATTGGATCCAGGTAATGGTATTCAACTATGCAGTTGGTTCTATAAAATGTATGTTTATTGCAGAAAATGACGAACAGGACCTGGAATATCTCAGTGAAACCCCTTTGCCAATATTAAAACTTGATGTGACTGTTCCGAATTCAGCTTTTCAAAATGAAAACGTTTTATACAAAGAGGTTAATAGCTTTATCACTGGAATGTATGATGCAGTAGATAAAAATGGAGTACCTGTCAATGGTTCACAAAGGGAGGTAATGATGTTTAAAGGACCAGAAGATGATATAAAAATACAACTAAAGGAGTCAGATACAGATGGTAATATTAAAATGCATCATAATTGGCAAACACTCCGGCAATTTGAATACAATTTAATGTGTATAATACCTTATAAGAATGCGAACCCACCCTACAATAAGACATGTAAAAGGCAAAATTCGAGATTCTATACTAGACAAGTGTTGGAGTCATATGTTTATAGTTCTAAATCAATCGTTTATACATTTATTAAAATTTGGGGGTACCCAACACTATACCCCAAAAAATTCCTGTCGTTTAATTTTTCTTAATTTTTTTTCATTGATAAACTAGGCCAACCTAAACATCTTGTAAAAATTTTAAAAGATTTGAACCATAGGTTTAAAAGATTTGGCAACTCAAATATAGCATATTTTACATACTTGTATCGGCCAAAATTGGAAGTTTTTGAAATATGGGTATGGGGTTAAATATGTTAAAAAATTTTAAACTTAATCCTAAATTGACAAAAGCATAGCTAATAATGATAGCTGAGGTGAATATTAATTCACTGATACCCTTTTCTTGTAAGTTTTTTAGTCTAGATTTAAAATTTTGCCCGAAATTCAATAGGGGGTGTCAGAATCAGTCCCGAAAAGTGAATGCTCTGCTTCTAGTATTTGAAGAAGAATTTTTTTTTGGAAAAAAAATGTGTCGTTTAATTTTTGAAAAAACTAAGCATTTGGAGTGCTGTACTAGTCGGTTGTTCTTGCAAATTTTTTTTAAGATTTAACCGTTAGATTTTTTGGTATTTAAGTTTAAAGTACCCCACACCCTCAAATTGGTTCATTAAATAAGGGCAAAATCTATTCAAAAAGTGCATAATGGCCATATTTTTTTTCGTCTATTGAACTAGGCCTTAGATATTTGGCATGTGGATGTATCATCACGGGGTTAAGTGTCTTGCATCATGATGACCTTATTGTGACCTTCAAATGTGACCTCAAGGTCAACTTTATGTTGGTTTTTTCATGAAAAACTTATTTAAAACACAATAATAGCTTATTTAAAACACAACCATGTAGACCATAACTTCTTCGCCTTGACCTAGGTCTTACATCTTTGGCATGTGGATGTATCATCATGAGGTAGTGTGCCTTCTTAAAATTTTGACCTTCATGTGACCTTGAAGGTTGACCCTGATGATGATAATTGTGTTTTTTTGTAAGAAACACTTGTATGGGCCATGACTTTTATGTAGTTATGAATTCCTATTTATTTAAAACAATCATATTACACCAGCTTTAATCGACCATACAACAATACAGACACATTTTATGACATGTCAACCCATTTTATGAACATGGAATACATAATGGACATGTAGTCACATAAAATTGTATGAAAAAGGAATAGTTTCTATTGAAGCGCGCACTGTACGTACTTAACTACTCAACAGACAGCAAGGTGAAAACTTCCTAGGAATCAGTAGGAGGAGTTATGCCAAATATATACCAATAATGGGACGGACGGAGGGACAGACGGACAGGGGTAAAACAAATCCCCCCGACATTCAGTTGTAGGGGCAAAAAAAAAGAATGTAACTGATTTTTGATTTGACACGTCAAAAACATATGATACATAGGGAAAAGTTGGTAGATGCTTTACATGATCAAGATTTTTAATTTATTGGTCTACAGATTCAAAAATATATAATTCAAATCTCAAGAACAAAACTATTCGTGCAAAGAATGACGACTCATGAGCGATGAAATAGAGCTGACTGTGCAAAATCCTTATACTGTGAAATCAAGTTCGTTAAACATAGAACTTTTTTAGTATTTCTGCAGAGGTTATGAAAATAAGATACAACTGGTTTTTAGTTAAAAGCACGGCAGTTACAAGTTTCACATTATTTTTTGGGCCCCTTGTTATTATAGAGAACGATTACTCTATTCAGTAATAATCTTGAATTGAGACTTGAGAAGAAAAAATTTCACTTGTCACTTGCAATAAAACACCACACTTTCTTTTTTTATATTTATTTCAAAATTGTATTTGATAAAAAAAAAATCGGAAAGATACACAAACATGACAAAAGCACAATAAAAGAAAAAGAAAAATGTTAGCTATCCCTTCGAAATTCAAATTGATAATGCAAAAATAACATGTTCTATTTATATCATACATGTGTAGTTTCAGTTTAAACCACGATTCTAAATATAGACTTTTCTTTCCCTAAAATTGCGGACGGAATAGAAGACACCCGTTTATTTTCTTCACCTGTCAGGATAAAGGTTGAGATACTAGAAAGATGTAGTATTTTTTTTATTCAGATGAATATGAAAGTGCATACATGTGTGTATTGTCTTGTGGACTGAATCGGATGTTTTTTTTCTTCTTCTTGTCTTTGTTCCATGACATGTTAATGATGCACTGGTGGTTGATTATCCCCCTCGGTATCTTCTTACTCTTTACATGAATATAAATCATGTAATACAATATTCAATTGCACTTCAAAAATATATGCCAGAAATTTTAAAATTATAAATTATTCATAACCTATTTAACATTACTACGTATATTAATTACTAAGCCCATATTTCATTAAAAACTCTGGTATGGTTTTAAAAAAAGTTTACAGTTTATGTAAACAATTTTAGGATAAACTTATGAAAATGGCAGGTCCCTAAAGAATGAAAAATCAAAATTTAGGACTATGATGTCAGATGCTCGGTCAGATGAGGGAGGGTAGAAGGGGTCCTGATCCCGAAATCCCGGGCTTAAAAACACGAAATCCCGAGTTTAAATAAATTTAAATCCCGCTATTCCGAAGTTAAAAAAAAGAATTCCCTTATCCCGAAATCCCGAGCTTAAAAAAATGATCATGGTGCAACCCCCCCCCCCCCCCCCCCCCCCTTTTCCAATGATTAAAAAAATGCAGGACAACATTTTTAATTATAGCCCCCCCCACCCCCTAAAATCCAATGGTATCATCCTTAGACTTTTTTTTTACTTAGTGCTTTGTTTTATTTTATGAAAGACCAAGGCATTGGCAAGTAAAAAACGAAAACAGTTATGATCCTTTCTGTTTCCCTACTTTCTAACGTCCTGGTTTTCTTTTGGTAATTTTTTTCACTCTGAAATTTCTCTTTTATGTCTCTTTAAAGATTCATTTAATGAAAATGAGTAACTTTAAGTGGATTAAAAGATTGAATGAATAACACTAGGTATACATGTACAGCTGCTCTTAGCAATAATGTAGACATTCTGATCATCATCTTTTAAAAGCTTGCATATTGCACATGATTTTAAAACGCAGCAATGAATCAGACTATGAGTAAGAGTTATCTTATCTTAGGTGTGATGTACCCCCTTAACAAGCTTATTAAATTATACTCGAGAGATCGTTCTAAATCATTTTTTTTTATTTTCCGAAAAAAAATATGTGTACTCCTGTCTAGAATTATTCCCTATTTCGCTACATATTATCTTAATGCTAAATTACAAAATACATAAAGGTTTTGTATGAAGATATTGTTCTTACTTTATTGAATATCAAATTTCCAACGTCTTTAACAACTTAACGATGTTTGGTGTGAGTGTTCAAAAGTGTAAATAATTTACGAACTACCGATCCAATATCTTTTCCCCAATCAATAATTTATAATAAAAGGAGGGAAAAAACTTACGTGACTTAATTTGATCAGATTGATTTTTCTAAACATCGTCCAGCTTATTACACTTTATGTGTCATAAACAGTTTCACAGAAATGAGAATACCCATATTAAGATAATATTTTTGACAGTATGTAAGATTTTGTTTAAATACGCGGTCATTTTTTCGCTACAAACCCGGACATTTTGTATCCTTGAGTTTGGAGATACCTCGTTAAACTTACGACGCACGTTTCCTCCCTCGTCCATCCCTCTCTGTTAGAAGTATTCAATACATATATTCACATTTATATGAATAGGCTACTCCACTATAAAAGTCCTTTGGATGACAAACAATAAAACAATTCAAAAGAAAGAAAAGATAAACATGTAATGACTTCTAACTTAATAAACTGAAGATGGTTATGACCATTATCAACCAGCAAGCGCTGACCTATATACAGCCAACAAGAGATTTTAACCAAGTTAAATAGGTTAGATGTTTCACCAATGTGCGTTACTTAGAATTGTGGTATTTACCATTACAGACCAACCTAACATATCAAGCTACAAGTTAGAATCTAAACAGACCGTGGATCTAATTGGACAGAAATACGTAACAAACACGAATTTAGAGCCAGATTATAAAGTTCAAGGAGTAAATCTTTTGGCAAAGAGAAAAAATGACGAAAGTTGCATTAAAGTGAAAGAAGAAGACGCAAAGACGCAATCAGATTCTGGACATATAGAACTCAATTCACCCTTTATCAAAAATGTGAAGAAAGAAAAGGCAATGGAAGTATGCCAAACTCCAGACCAAATGAGAAACATATTGGCTTCTGGTAAAATTGAAATGTTATTATCTTGTCGTAAGATTTTATATGCACAAATCCTAGTTTTGCATTCAATATATTCAAAAAATTACTTGATTGCATGATAAATTGAAATGTAAGATTTTTTTTATTGTTGTTCGAAAGATAAAAAGTTATATTTTGTGAAGAAAAACTTGTGAAGTAATTGCACCTAAAAATAAGTATAGGCTACGTGAGGTTGCTTCAAATAAGATTTTTATTTTACCATGCTTATATTGAAACCTATTTCGGCCACTTTTTCCTATTTAAGAAAAGGGAGACGTAGTATTATTGAAAAGGATACAATTAGCCATTAAAAATCAAATGAAGGGAATGTAAGCATTTATAGGCAACCGTACGGCCTTCAACTATGAGGAAATCACAATCGTATAGTCGGTTATAAAAGGCCCCGGCATGAAAATAATGAAGCAATTCAATTGAGAAAACAGACAGCCTAACTTATAAAAAAACAAATTGAGAAAAAACATATGACAACTTTAGGACACCATGCAGCCTTCAACAGTAGATAAAGTAATATTTTATAGATAGCGACAAGATGCTTCGAAATCTGAAAACAAAAACTGCCAAACGAAAAAAATTTACACGGTTTGGTATATTATATCATAGCTAATAACAACCAATTTCTGTTTAATATTATGTCATGTTCTTACGTCGTGTACGCAGAAATATGCAATTTAGTGTCAACACTGGACGTTTCGTCCCCGAGGGTATCACCAGCCCAGTAGTCAGCACTTCGGTGTAGACATGAATATCAATTATATGGTCAAATTTATAATGTTCCTGTTACAAAACTTTGAATTTCTAGAAAACTGCTTATCCCAGGAATAGATAAACTTAGCCGTATTTGGCACAAATTTTCGGAATTTTGGGTCCTAAATGCTCTTTAACTTTTTACTTATTTATTTGGCTTCATAATTTTTTTGAACTGAGCGTCACTGATGAGTCTTGTGTAGACGAAACGCGCGTCTGGCGTATTAAATTATAATCTTGGTACCTTTGATAACTATTTACAGGCGCTAACGACATTTCTGAAGATATGAGTATTGATGAACATTGGAGGAAGTTGATAATGGAGCTGTGCCGCGGCCAAATTGTAAAGAATGTGGTACCATCTAGTTTATTGACTAGTTTAGGACCAATCTTTAGTTCGGGTTTGTTTATTTATAAACAGGATTCTAAATGTGGAGACTTGCTTGAAATATTATGTAATTGTGTCAGCTCGTTGTGTAAGACATTAAGTATCCCGTATTTAGCAAACCAAATGGAAATAGATAATTCCAAGAGGAAATAACCACTTGTCGATTTTGATATATTTAAGCATTGTGGACACGCTTGTAGTTAGGTAGACCGTAAACTGCTATGGGTGACGATTCAATAATACGCAGTGTCAGATCGTTTTGTTGGATATTGCAATAACAGTTGTAACTATGCATACTATAAGAAAAAAAGAAAATATCAAACAAATCAGAAGTAGGATAACGTCATGTCAATGGGTTGACACAAACGATTATATCAGAATCGTGAGTTGTTAATTAATTTTTATATTATAATCTATCGTAAAAAGATTATTTTGTAGAAGACAATACACATTTTGTAATTTTATTGAAATGGTTTCTTAAGCCTCAATGATTTCAGAACCCGTTTCCATGTCTTTAAGTTAATTTAACTGCTTACTTTCAGATGAAAAAAGGTCTATACTATCACTTGAAAGACAGGATTCAACACAAAGTGCAATGGATAAATTACTACAAATGATAGACCAAAAAGACTATCAAGGAAAGTGGCAGATCTTCAAGCAATCATTAATTAACAACGGTAAACAATCGTCCTCGTCCTTCATTAAGACTTAAATATGTTCATTTACATCTCTTTTAACTAAAACTTAGTTAGTCAAAGTAAAGTATGATTTGAAATCTGCACAATAAGTAGGTATTACATGTACAAGAACAATTTTATGACTTTGTCAGACTGAATGCTTATATAAACAAATGATAATTCATTAAAGTAAAAGGCATACACAAAACAACCAGCCAGCTGAAGGACGCCTCCGGGTGCGGGAGTTTCTCGCTGCATTGGAGACCCATTGACGTGCGGCCTTCGGCTGTTGTCTGCTCTATGGTCGGGTTGTTGTCTCTTTGACACATTCCCCATTTCCATTCTCAATTTTATTTTATAGAATATGACATGATTTTATACAAGATTGAAAGAATATCAAATATATTGGCAAGATATATAATGACGTCTGTACAAGTCTGTATGGTTGCTGGTCAATTTAACATAACATGAACAATTTAACTCTGATAAAGTTCTGATAAAATATTTTATTTACAGAATATGAATGGTTCAATGACTCTATTGAACATGATGTTAGCAGCTACAAAGATACACATGCTTGGGAATATCTGTTAAGTTTATTTGAAAAGAAATTGACTGAAAGGATAAACCCACTAGAAATTTTACAAAGTCTAACAGAAAAGTCAATAATAAGCGCAAAAGACTCACTAGACGTATATCAGCTATGCAGAAAATATGGTGAAAATACAGCTACATTACAACTTCTGGCTTATCTACCAAAACGGAAACCCAATGACTGGTACCCTGAATTCATGAAAATACTTTATGAAAATGGCTATGAATATCTTGTTCAAGAAATTAACCCGGACCAGTATGAAAGTAAGGACAATATTTTTACGAGGATTTGAATATATTCCTGGACTTTTCTTTAAATACGGCAGTTTCGAAAGTGTTTGATTTATAAAAGTTCGGTTTGTTTTAAATCATTATGAGAACGAAAATTAATCTGAAGATGTATAACTAGAGTACGCCAGCAAAAAAAATATAAAAAACAAATATGCTAGGTAATTTCACATCGGTTCTTTCTCCTTTGTGAACCTAAACCATCTAATGAGATATTTAATTGATTAGCTGTCGTTATTTTCCTTATTTCATGCAAATAATAATCCATCCAAAATGCAAACACCAACACAGTTTTTTTCTTCATATTTGTGAATTTAATTTAGTGCTATTTCATATACATAACGTTTACACTTTAAAAACAATCATTTTTATCTTTTGCAGACATAACTACGCATGATTCTGTCATACCTGACAGCATAGATGTTCATAAGACACAAGAACCAACTGAAATAGACACCACTAACACGGAATATGACACACCAGAAAATTACATGCCTGGTAAAATCTAGCTCAGTATCAAAATTTCAAAATCTATAGTGTTACTAGATCATAAGAGTTATAGTCATCACCAAATAATATTGCTAACAATAAGCTATTTCACCATGTTGGGATAAAAAAAAATACCCTTCGTTAAGAAATCTCAGACCAGCACTCAAAATGTGATAAAACAAAAATTGTATATACAAATATTACATATCCTACAAACATTTTGAGTAATACTAGAATTGTATAAAAATAAATTATTGTGAGATGATTGCCAATAAGACAAATAATCAACAGATCCCAAACAACTATAGGTTACCGTATGGCATTCCTCAATGTGCAACTAGAAAAAAATTGACAAAAGGACCGGACATGAAAAGTTATCATACTATTATCGAGAACAACCAGTCACTGGAATTATGACACAAAATTAAAGAAAATCAAATATGACATGCCATAACCATTTAAAATATCTGTAAATCAGGATTTTACATTTGGACAGACATTTCTTGAATATGGCGAGATTAAGCATGTTGGCCAGTTCTAAAGCCTTTTCTTGACCTCGGACAGTGGGGAAACAGCACGACACTACAACCAGATGTTAACATCGGTTAGACAGGACTATACTCACCAAAGTACATAAACACAATTTATGAAATGTAAAATAAAAAAACCCATGGTGTATCGTTCCGAGGGTACTCTCAATTGCTAAACAATATTTTGTAGCAATTATCAGCTAATTAATAAAACCATTATACACCCAACAGATTTAGTATAAATACAATGTAAGGAATCAAATAAAACACTACTTTTTACCATGCCGAAATAAAGTCATCAACAGGATGTAGGCAATATGTGTTAATCACTGTATAGCATTACATATCTAGTTAGGATTCAGAATATATCAATAATTAAAGAAATGTTAGTATAGATAAAGATAGTATCAAAATATCTTACTACAGTTTTATACAGATAACGTTTAAAAATTATTTTATTCAGATATAAAGTAAGCTAACATGGTTCCTATTTAAATTTACAGACTCTTTATCTAAAAACATTGTAAAAATAAAGAAGTCATATGGTTCAAGGAAATCCTAGAACACAAAATGGCATATTTCATTTTGCATAAACAAATTTTTCACAGTAAGCAAACAACTTATTGATTGGGTATATGCATAATAGTAATTTTATTGTTCCGGAGGTGTAACTAGAATGAAATTCAAAACAGTGAGGCTGTGGCCATTGATTGACACATTAAGTTCATCCATTGACTGGGACAATTTAGGTGAACGTTTGTATGTAACGACCTCTGCTCACTATATACTTTTTAAAGACACTTAAACTATGGGTTCACCAAAGGTTCTCAACACCTTAATAAAGTAATTCGAAAAACTAATCAGAAATAACACGATGTTTTGATTTATATCAGTTATATAAATCAAAACATAAAGGTTATTCCTGATTAATTTTTTGAATTATTTTATAATTAAAGGCGTTAAGAAACCTTTGGTGACCCCACAGTTTAAATGTCTATCGTAGGTACGTCGTGAACAGTGGTCGTTTCAGACAAACGTTTATGTAAATTGTCCCAGTCAATGGATGTATTTAATGTGTCAATCAATGGCCACAGCCACACTGTTTTGAATTTCATTCTATTTCCCTGACGCATAGCCGAGGGCAATAGTTGTATCAGAGGGACAAAAAACCTACTTTTCCACAAATATCCAGTCAGTAAGTGTGTTATGATATCGAAAAAGACAACAGACAATAAATGGCAGGGATAAATCAACTATCCTAGTATAAAAAGCAGAAACCCAGCCATACTATTTAACGTTTACTTCCGATGATCAATGTTCTGAAATGCTTAGGCAACGTCCTGCACTGACGTCCACCCTAGATACAATAGGTAAAACGCGACGCCGTAACTACTGCGGCATTTTCAAAATCCTCCAACCCCGTAGCTGCATTTAAAACTTCGCGAAATATAATGACGCTTGCGGTCAAATAGTTTCATCGCGGTCCAGTAGTTGGAAGCTATTTATATTTTATATATACCTGAGGTATAATAAAAGTAGATTTGGTATGAGTGCCAATGAGACAACTCTCTATCCCAATAACAATATGTAAAAGTAAACCATTATGGGTACGGTCTGCAACCTGAGCCACGGTTCACACCGAAAAGCAAGCTATAAAGGTACCCAAAAATAAGTTGTGCAAAACTATTTAAACAAAATAAAAACAATGGTCTAATTTATATTAAAAAACACGAGCAACGAGAAACACTAATGAACCACATCAACAAATAGTACTGCAACTGACATAGAAAAAGACGCTTAGTTAACGAGTTTAATGGTCCGGAATAACACACGGCTGCAAATTATTTTAAATGATAGAATAATATCTATATTTTAATTTCCGTCGGGTCGTAAAAAGTTTTTAAGGTCACATTTTTGTATTTTATCCCTTTAATGGGGGTACCCCTCAATTTACGGTTTTGGGTAGTTACCTTAAAATCCAAAAATATATTTTTTGGTTAAATTTACCGCTATTTTCGTAAATATTTTCTATGCACATATCATCAAGGATCATCGGAATGATGAAGACATAAATATAATACCATCTCCATGTAAAACTTTCAAACTTAAAGTTGGCTGTTTTTTAGATAGAAATTTAACGCGTTTTTCTTGGAAAACGAGAAAAAATATGATTCAAAAACAGTATTTGACATTTGAGAGGACAAAACATATTATTGCAATACTGCATGCAAATTTTGTTGGGCAAATTCCAAACAATTTTGTCAAAAACTCAAAAATAAAAACATCCTTTGTACCTTTTTTAATTACGGAAATTTCCTATCCGTCAATCAGCTCCACCATTTATTTTTTCCTTCACAATCAATTTGATAGTTTTGATGTGATTATGTAGATTTTGTAGGAGAAGTTAATTTATTTTTGAGTGATTTGAATATATATAGTAGTTCTTTCGTGTATTTTCTGTAAATAAGTTATTTTTTTGTTAATAAAATTTTGACTTTATATAAAAGTTAACCAAATCCCTCGGATAAGTGTTCTTTCCGGATAATGACTATAGTTGACATTGTGTGAAAATACATTGTATGTCAATGTTTAACCTCAGAGCAATTAATATGCTTGCAAGTGGTCGAGGGAAAGTACTATTGAAGTTTCGCAGAGATTTGGTGTGTGACAAGGTGATGCTAAAACCTACTTCTCTTGATATTCTGCTTTCCGTGGGCGAATCATCAGTGATGTTATGAGACTTGCACCAGAAGGCAAAATTGGTGCGTCTTTAAATTAGATTGATTGATTGATTGTTGGTTGCTTAACGTCCAGTGACAAATATTTCATGCATGTTCAGGACAAGAACAAATTAACAATAAAAACAATAGGAAGGTTTTGTCATAATAGCGGCCATTCAGAAATTTAAACTGCCACTGGAAAATGATGGTATATTGGATTGGGACAGAAATTTTTCATTGCAACATGCCACCTACGGACCCCTTAAAGAGTTGATGCAAGGGTTTTTAACGTGCAAAGAACGTGACACTCCCTTTACACGAGGCATCGGATTTAACGTCCCCATTCTGACCGGACGTGGCGAACTTGATACATCCCGCATAGCCAAACGGACACCCCACTTCGTTTTACTGCCGGTCGGGGGAAGACCAAGTGACCCTTTTTCGTTTCCCTAGTCTTTCTTGGGGAACTTTTAATTAGAAACAACAGAAATCCATATATGTGATCAAACTGATCGACATGTATCCTCACAACCTGACACTTTTATACGATCTCGCGCTCAGTTTCTTCCTTGTAGTTTGGATATGAAAACAGGGTTTTTGTGTAAAAGAATAACCTTTAAAAAAAACCAGAAAACTACGCAAAACTGAATCCTCTAAACGTGTTGACAGTCTTTTAAGTTGTTCTTTTTAATGTGAGTAATCATTTATCCATGTATAACCAAGTACTTATTGAAGTCAACACCTGTGCAATTAAGTAAAACAGTTACTGAAAAATTAGAATTTGAACTTGCTTTCAGTTCATTAATAACGATTGTTAGTGATGTGATTTGTTCTTCCATAAGAAAAAAGCCTTTGTCATGTAGCACATCCTCTATATATACCGATCAATTTTACCCAAGATTGTCTTTGATGCTTGCCATACTTCAGAACTAACTAGATATTGTGATACCTTACAATTCAGACACAGTGGGGCCAAGGGATATGAAATATAGAGTTTAGCTCTGAACTCAATTTAGGGGATGCCATATCTGCTGCAGGAAATATGAAGTCTATGTTAAGACTTTCAGAATTACACCAAGGTGTGTCTGAAAATATCAAGGACACATTAAAAGAAGAACAATTACTTCGTCCTGCCACCAGTGCTCTTATGAGCTATGTCCTCGTTTTGGTATTTCTATGAAAATGATGCCCGCATGGCTTGTCAATATATATAGGAAGATGTGGTATGAGTGCCAATGATACAACACAGCATCCAAGTCAGAATTTATAAAAGTAAACCATTATAGGTCACGGTCCGGTCTTCAACACGGAGCCTAGGCTCAAAAGTTCATTTATTAGTTAATTGATGAAAAATAACACAAAGGCGATTCTGAACCGTATATTGTCCCTAAAGATAACAAAAATTCGTAAATGTATGGCTATTACAAAATCAATCGTTTCTGTTGCAACATTCGCCCCATTACATTTGGGATTGGCAGTGCAGATACATCATGCATATGCATATGGGAATATGGGTCACGAACATTGATCGAAACTTTGTACTCGCATTTCTTTTGTGTTTCCTATGCCAAGGTAAGAGTATATCTGACGAGTTTGACCGAATCATGACGGTATTTACCCTCCAGATAGCATTTGTACTCAAAAACTGTATTTGCTTTGAACAAACTCTGTCCTACGCCGAACTTGTTCTTGTAAAAAAGAGAAGTGTCTTGTAATGCTAATACGCGTACTGAATCCGCATATGATGACTAACAGATTGATTCATGTCCCTATTTTATGAATACTTGAGCTATTGTGTGTCGCTTTTAAAAGTTATATAAGGATCATGACTGATTTTTAATTACAACATTAGAAAATTGGCATTACATTGTATAATTTTTCATCCTGCCCTTAAAAAATTAATGAGTTAACTTTTTTACCAGGCTTATCCCACTAAAAAAATGTTCATGCACCAAACTGACTTTGTTTTACACTCAATTTGTTTTTAAACCTCGCATTCGCCTCGGATGACTATAGTATATTTTGTGTTATAACTGCTCTGTCCAGACTTTGCAAATACACAATATGTATTTATCTATAGCTAGGTACTAATTTTCACAAAATACACAACCTTTAAGATGCAAAATTAAAAACACTGTTTCAGCGCTTGAATTTTTTTTTTTTTTTCAAAGATAGAAAAAATATTGAACTAATTTGATAAACTGGTGTTTTATACTTTAGAAAATAATTCTGTTATATACTATAGTGAAATACTATACACAATATGAATGTTTATGGATGTGAAAAGGTCAAGGCCACTTCTTCTTTTGCTATGTCTTAAATGGAAAAAAATCAGAAGGTTCCAAATCAACGCCATTTTGTAATGGCAGCTCTTCATATAAGTAGTCAAATTTGTCGTTTTAACATCGTTTATAGTATATGCTTATGATTGAATCGTTTTTGTAGCATTCTATTGAATAAATATCAGAATATTTCTCCTTTTTGTCCTTGTGGTTGAAATATTGATATTTTTAGATCTGACCTTTGACCTCAATTTCACAAAATTGTGACCACTCTGGATTTTTACGACCCAACTTTTCTTATTGTCACGTTTGCCTCTTTCCATCGATATATAATTTAGGTGTGTGTTCTTCCGGACCATTAAAGTTTTAAAAAATGAACTCTGGTTGCAGTACTAAAACGACAACTACTGAACATCAGGTTCCTGACTTGGTACAGGTGCAAGCAAATACAACTGGCTTAAACGTTTTAATCAATCCTCACTATTACATGAAACAATAGTGTAACATCTCAACATAAAAGGCACACTATAAAAAATCTACTGAAATGGCTAAACTCAATCAAAAGGCTTATTTAAAAAATCAATTGAATATACACTGAACAAATAAATTTGATATATGGCACAATGGAAATACAAAATCAATAAAATAAGGAGTGAGATGTTAAACATTATCAGAAAAATAAGTAAAAAAAGGGACAAAATGCCACTAAAATAAATAACTTACACAAGTAAATAAACATAATTTTGTTGTTAGGTATAACGTCATGGATTTCGGAAATTTAAAATATGTATATATATATAGTTTTGTTGCTCATAGGACGAGAATAGAAGTGAAAAAGTCGTACCAAACACTTATCAAAGCTGGTATATATAAACAGTAAAGAGACGAGATATAAAACTGAATAAATAGACATTTACTGTGCTTATCCAATAACCTTTGTGGTAGTGAATTACCTATTGCCTGGCCAGTTTAAAAAATTGTCAATACAATTTGTCCATTTAAATTGTACAATAGGTATTTTGAGAGCTGTTATCAACAGGTGGTCATTTAACTACCTGTAGATTTACCTGGTTGTTTTTTACAGAGCTAATTTAAATGACTGATAGCTAGCTTGCTTTCCTCATCTCCAATGTCCTGAAGAACGGACTATTCTATGTAGGTATGGGACATTTAACATTTAATACACAATTTGTTCTTTCTAATAAAGATATTTACTGTAAAATAATTTTTTTGGTTAACAATCACAAATAAATCATAATTTTGCTTGTAAATCCCACTTTCATAATGAAGAATAAAGCACTAAAATTTCTATTCACTAAGCCATTTGTACTTTTTTTGATACAATGTATATTGAAAATAAATTTTTAACAGTAATTCCAATTGAAGTAGAATATTAAATGAAACTTAGAATCACTACTATTCCATTTCAAGAATCGTAATATAACCTAAAAAGATATCCTATTAGAAAACACCAAGCCACACATAATTCATTTTGTAGAATTATTCACAATTAGATGGGCTATCCAAAAAAATCCATTTTACAAACACTTTAATTCCATATCAGGAATCAGAAATTTAAAATATATCCCACATTAAAACACCATGAAACAAACATATATCTATTTTTTTTTAATAAACTAAATTCACTGATTGAAATTTCCATCTTCACTGTTTAGTGACACAAAGGGAAATGGCTTAAAATGTCCCATATCTAAATAGAATAATCTATTCAGGACATTGGTCATGATACATGAGGAAAGCAAGCTAGCTATCAGTAATTTAAATTTTACCTTTTAGTGATTTTTTTTACTGGGTAGTTAAATGACCACCTGTTGATGAGCTCTCACAATACCTATTGTACAATTTAAATGGACAAATTGTGTTGACAATTTTTATACTGGTCACACAATAGGTATTTAAATACCACAAAGACGATTGAATAATGACAGTAATAGCAAAAATGCATTACAAATTTATGAACAGGTCAAATGAACACGAAAGTACGATTTGAGAGTATTTGCAAAAACAAACAAAAAGGGACAAAATGCCACTAAAATAAATAACTTACACAAGTAAATAAACATAATTTTGTTGTTAGGTATAACGTCATGGATTTCGGAAATTTAAAAATATATATATATATATAATTTTGTTGCTCATAGGACGAGAATAGAAGTGAAAAAGTCATACCAAACACTTATCAAAGCTGGTATATATAAACAGTAGAGAGACGAGATATAAAACTGAAAGCTAGTTTAAAGCCAAAAACAATTAAAAATAAAAATTATGCATCAGAGACTAAAATCCACTAAAACACATCCCAGGGATTAAGAATGTTAACGTCATGGACAGTCAAGAAGACATGACTTGTGCAAGGCAAAAAAAAGTATCAACTGGTAGTAGGATAGTTCAAATTACAATTTTAATAATTATAATGGAATATATAGGTAAAGTTAGAAGTGGTGAAATTGATCTTATGAAAATTAATTCATCAAATGCAGAAGATTCCAAATTTATACAATATTATTTGTATGTACTAGCATAGGATCGATACCGCTGTTGGTGTGCTTTTAGTTCCCAATGGTATAATCAGCCCAGTAGGCAGTGCTTTATCACTGACATGATTTATAACTTATTTTCTCAATTACACCATTGATAGCTCAAGAAATCAAGTGAGTTTGACCGCTGATGACTTAGCTATTGTATGACCATTTAGCTTCTTCCGTTCCGTGCGGAAATGTCTCGCTACATTGAAGACCTGTTAGTGACCTTCTGCTGTTGTTTTTTTTTCTATGGTCGGATTGTTGTCTCTTTGACACATTCCCCATTTCCATTCTCAATTTTATTATATAAAAAAAGAAGATGTGGTATGAATGCCAATGAGACAACCGTCCACAAGAGACCAAAATGACAGAAATTAACAACTAGAGGTCACCGTACGACCTTCAACAATGAGCAAAGCCCATACCGCATAGTCAGCTATAAAAAGCCCCGAAATGACAATATAAAACAATTCAAACTAGAAAACTAACGGCCTTATTTATATAAAAAAATGAATTTTTATACATCCATGGCTTTCAAATGTTTTCATTTGAAGTTCCTAATACCAATATTGTTATATTACCAACAACATCGGAAAGTGTGATCGGCCATACATCATGTACAAAACTGGTGTTATGTTATAAGCCATTTGATGAAACATTATGGAGTTATAACCCTGAAATGGCACATTTTTGTGCCTATAGCCAAATATAAAAGAAATCTTAAATGTCGAAACTGACCACATAAAAAATGATCAAAATAACAGATCAACAAATAGGACAATATAACTTGTTCCATTGCATGACTCCCTATAGGATTTATTGACCTTGCGGAACATTTGCTTAATAATTTCAACTGTAAGGACGAAAATGCAAAAAATGTGCCCAAAATGAATTAATTCCGATGAAATTTGCAGATTGCAAAAG
This sequence comes from Mytilus edulis, assembly GCA_019925275.1. NCBI lineage: Eukaryota > Metazoa > Mollusca > Bivalvia > Mytilida > Mytilidae > Mytilus > Mytilus edulis. The sequence goes on from CM034355.1 coordinate 73,116,771, forward strand.
TAGAAAAAAACTTGATATAAATTTCAATTTTTATGCACCACTTATGTTCTGTTTGTCTTACGTCACGTTCAATAATTACAGGGGCACAAGTAGCAGACATTGATTACAATTGGAGGAAGTTAATAATGGAGTTATGCCACAGACAAATAGTTAAAACTGTGATACCATCCAGTTTAGTAACTAATTTAGGACCATTATTCTGTTTAGGTATGTTGATCGAATTTCAGTAAATGTGAAGTATAATGAATTGTAATAATCATCAGGGTGAAAATTCAATTAAAACAAATAGCCGAAAAAAATATTTACAAGAAATGGTATAATATATTAGGCCATTACCCAATATCGCCCAAACACACAGACCAAAAACCACAAAGCAAAGAAACAACGCGTTAATTGCTGTTTTGGATATTAAAGAAAAACCTTGGTCTAATACTCTGATATCGTTGCAAGTTCGGGTTTGCCCCTAGAACCGTTTATCAACAAATTTGGAATATTATCTGGGAATTAATAACCATTAAGGTTCCACTAAAGTCAAAATATGTGAAACTTCATGAACATCTATTTTTTGCCTGTATTTTTCAACCTATAATGAATAAAGTCCTAAACTAACGGACAATATGTTCATTCAAACATAATAAACATATATACACTGTGTAAATTGTAAATAAACATGAAATTGTCATATGGTGGCCAAACCGGTTCTTGGGGTGAACACTAAATTTTCCAAGAAATCTGGAGGCCTGCGAGACGACTTTTTTTTATTTATTATTAAAATTGGTATGGAGAAATACTGTTTCATGTAATGCAGTACAAGCTAATGTTCTTTTGTCACATAAATATGTTTCAATAGCATATTTGTTCAATTTCTATATTGTACCTTAGATATTCATTCCCTTAGACACATGAAATTAACTGAAACTCGTAAATCAATACATTTTCTGAAAAATCAACATTAGCTTGTACTGCATTACATTTAATAGTATTCGTCCATACTAACTTTATACATGTTCCGGACCATATGAGTATTTGGACCATACGCGTATGGTCATGACCATATGGGTATATACTCATATGGTCGGGGATATTAACACTCTGTTACAGTTAAGTTTGAATACTTCTAAACTCTTCATATGGTATGACCGTTCCTTAAAGATACGCTATCATATAGGTTTATTATCATATTATAATAAAAGAGATTAACTGAATAAAAATAAGAAGTTCCTCATAGTTATTTTTACTACCTAGTCGAAACTATAATAAACACATTTTATACCGATGTCCATTACTTGTTATTACGAATGAATAGCAATATGTCGACTTGAAAAGATCCAAAACTTTCTCAATAAACTGTTACACAAAAAGTCATTCGCAAGGAACATATTATATTTTAGTTGTTTTGTGAATATGGTGTACTGTAGTCATATTACGATATTTGAAATCTAGAGCTTCATAAACACCGTAGATACATCGGAATAACCCAAAACCTCGACATCACTGCACGCAGCCGCAAAGAATGCAATATTGATTCACTTATAGGGTCTTTGCATCGGAACTAAGCACATTTATTAAAAAAAACAGTTGTTGGCATGACACGGGTTATGTTCTTCTCATACATTTTATGATAGTATGATACTATACCCCTAACGGGACGGATTGAGCCTGATAATCATATGATGAAGACATAATCTTTCAATCAGTTTAATTGAGGTGGAGCTGGCATGTCAGTTAACTGCTAGTAGTCTGTTGTTATTTATGTATTATTGTCATTTTATTTATTTTCTTTTATTACATCTTCTGACATCGGACTCGGACTTCTATTGAACTGAATTTTATTGTGCGTATTGTTATGCGTTTACTTTTGTACATTGGCTAGATGTATAGGGGGAGGGTTGAAATCTCATAAACATGTTTAACCCCGCTGCAATTTTGTGCCTGTCCCAAGTCAGGAGCCCCTGGCCGTTGTTAGTCTTATACGATTTTTAGTTTTAGGTTCTTGTTTATAATTCGGAGTTCAGTATGACGTCCATTATCACTGTACTAGTAAAGATATTTTTTAAGGGGTCAGCTGAAGGACGCCTCCAGGTGCGGGATTTTCTCACTACATTGAAAACCAATTGGTGGCCTTCGGCTGTTGTCTACTCTATGGTCGGGTTGTTGTCGCTTTGACACATTCCCCATTTCCTTTCTCAAATTTATCTTTTCACTTGCAAAAACAAAGTGTAACCGAAAAGTATCGTTCACAACCATGACCTGCAAATGTACATGCGAAAAAAATTATGTTACCGTGTGGAAGTAAATGTCACCATAAGCCTACATGCAAAAATGTAATAAGCGATGAAAATTAACTTTGGCATCAATATTTAATTTAACGTAGCCTTGAAATTAATCCATTGTCATGTAACCATCATTGTTTTTTTTTTAGAAAAAAGTTTATTGTATTATTGAAATGTTTGTAATGCATATTTGAAAAAAAAAGACCTATACGGTCAAAATACTCATATGGTCCGGCCTGTTAATGACCATACGAGTATATACTCATATGGTTTGACCATACGCGTACGGTCGGACCATACGCGTATGGTCGAATCATATGAGTATACTCGTATGGTCATGACCATACGCGTATGGTCCAAATACTCATATGGTCCAGAACATACAAATTAAGTCATCCAGGCTTCCAGATTTTTTTGAAAATTTACTGTTTCCCCAAAGAACCGGTTTGGCCACAACAAAACAATTTCAAATGTATTTACAATTTACACGTGTATATGTCCAGTATGTTTAAATTAACATGTTATCCCATAGTTTAGGACTTTATTCATTATAGGTGGAAAAATACAGGCAAAGTTTAAATGTTAATAAAGTGTCCTATATTTTGACTTTTATGGAACCTTCATGTCATTTTATATTAAATGTAATTGATTACCCAGACAGTTGAATCCGTAAATTCTAAATAAGTTTAAACACGTGATAAAATTATTTCAATCCACTCCTAACTTCATTATAACCGGATTTCAGCAAGGGAAGTTAATAATTTTTATGCAATAATTATAGTATGTCTGATGACACAGTTTTGTTCTCTATAGAGTATTATGTTTCTGTGCAATAAAAATAAGTTAGAAAAAGTCACTATACGAATTTGAAACGTTCTTATTGATGAACGTATTTACATATTTTTTCACTATTTTATAGATTTGGTATGTATTCTTTAAAATAAAAATATAACTTCACAATTGGGCTGCGTCCGACACTTTTCTTAAGTGTTCTTATAAATTTGAATACTGTCAGAACCTATTTACATGTGTGTAAGTCAATACTAATGCTTCGTTTCAGATGAAAAAAGGTCCATTAGATCACTTGAGCGTATGGACTCACCCCAAAGAGCAATGGAGAAATTATTGGAAATGATAGACGAAAAAGAATATGAAGGGAAATGGCAGATTTTCAAGAAAGCATTAAATGAAAATGGTAATAATCGTTATGTCTGCGCTGCAACAACACATAACGTGTAAACATAACAAAATTACTAGTCTTTGTTTAGTTAGATTAACTTTTGTAAAAGTATTTTCCTAAACAAAAACTTTCTTTAAAATGGTATGTTTATGAAAAAAAGGCTTTTAGTTTATATTGGAGCAGATAAAAAACCTTACTTAAATTGTTGATGCAACTGCCATGGAGAAACACTTTCTTGTCTATGATACTGTTTAACATAAATGCGAAGGAAAATTATGAAGTAACAATTACTTGAACTATTTCTGAATACTTTTATGTTCGGCATGTTCTGCCAGAAAAGTTATGAAATTGTATATGTAAGAAAAATAGTGGTAAAATTAAAAAATGAATTGAAATTGAAATGTATCTGCAATGAATACAGATTTACTGATAACAGCTTTTTTTCTTTGCAGACTATGGATGGGTAATTGATTCTAATAGCAATAAAGCTTCATACAAATGGGAAAATATGATAAAAGTGTTTGAGAAGACATTGTGTGAAAATATAAGACCACATGATATCTTACCATATTTAAGAAAAAGATCTATTATAAGTGACAAAGACTTACAAGACGTAGATCAGATATTCAGAAAATATGGTGATAATGCAGCTATGTTTAGACTCCTGTTTTATCTTCCGAAACGTAAACCCAACGTCTGGTACCCAGAATTCATGAAAATACTTTATGAAAATGGGTATGATGAGCTTGTTAAAGAACTTGATCTAGATGAGTATAAACGTAAGAAACGTTTCTTTATATATTTAATGTGTATGTCTTCAAATTTAAAAAAAAATATATGGATTTTCATAAATTAAAAAAAAATCATATAATGTGTTAGTCATGTTATAAAAATTACTGTTAGCAAAGGTATGTTTTATTCTAAATTCTAAATAATATTTAAGGATGTTGTTGTCCCAGGTTGATAACCCTGGCCGTGTTGGTGGAGACTTTTTAAACTTTTGGTCCTCGATGCTTTTCAGCTTTGTACTTGTTTTGGCTTTCAATCTTTTTTCATCTGTGCGTCGCTGGTTAGCCTTGTGTGGACGTGGCACAAGTCTGGCGTATTCAATTTTTAACAAAGTACCCTTTGTTGGCTATTAATCGTTTGTTTCTCTATCCTATATTTTTTCAGATTAATTTGTATTGTAGTCCTGTCATGTAATGTTGTCATTTTAATGTTATAATTAACATTGCCATTAAAGCGGGAGGTTTGGCATGCCACAAACCCAGGTTCAACCCACCATTCTTATCTTAAAATGCACTGTACCAAGTCAGGGAAATGGTCATTGTTATATTATAGTTCATTTCTGTGTGTGTTACATTTTAATGTTGTGTTTCTGTTGTGTCATAGTTCCCTTATATTTGATGCGTTTTAGTTTGTAACTCGGATTTGTTTTTTTCCTATTGATTTATGAATTTCGAACAGCGGTATACTACTGTTGCCTTTATTTAAGCTTATACAATAAAATGAGATCTTCTTTTAATGTCAAAAATACTATTTGTCTAGTTAAATTTAACTGAGTGCCCAAGTTGTGAATCCTGTGATGTAACTTGAACACAATATTCAGGTCAGACTTCTACTGTTTTACCATAAAATATCTGTACATGTTTCTGGGTAGGTTAACGTATGTTCATGCGGAAATTCCATCTTTATTAACTTTATGAAATGTGAAATGTATATAAAAACAAATAACTAAAACATATCTGTTGGTATAAATACAATTCAAATGCACGTGAAAGGTATTGTTTTATTGGGATGAACTCGATTCATAAAATTATACGATTATACGATAAAAATTGCATCCTCCACGATTAGCGTTATGTGACAATTAGCTTTTATGTTTTAATTTTTGTTCTTCCAAAAATCTTGAAATAAATTATTCGCAATTATCAGTTTACAGTGTTTACTTCCGTACGAATTATCACAAGGGACAAAAGCCATACCACCGTAAAGTAAACGTTTTACAGGACCCAGCATGCCACAATGTTATAATTTAAGTAAGAACACAAACACCTTAAGGGCATACGGTACAGTTTTAATCCCATCTTGAAATTTTGACAAAAATTTGCATAAAGGCTATTTTTTACCCGATTAGATCAAATATGTACTACAAAACATACCTTCATGTGCTACTTTTTTTGTGTAAAATGAGGTCGAAATTTCAGACATATGTTCAAAATTCGGATTTGTTGACGTTTTTTCCTTTCGAAAGAAATTTTTTTTGTCTTAAAAGATAAACACAAGCTGTTTTTTGTTAAATCTATTTGTAATATCTATTCTATATAAGTATCCTATACATTTTTGCAATTTTTTTCTTAGAAATAAGTCATTTTTATCGAATGTTCATTAATTAAAAAATGAAAACGTGTTTTTTTTGCCGTATATCTAAGAAAAATGAATTATTGACTTTTTTTTAATGAAAATTAGTACAATTAATCTTCATACGTAATTAAGCCAAATTTTATTTTAAAAGTTAAATCAATTTCAATGATTAAAATCAGTCGAAAAATGCATTTTTCCCAATATATCACAGTTTGACGTCGCGACAATATCATTTTACGTTAGCAACGTCATTACCTCCTCTGTGACTGTATCGTATGTCCTTCATTCATTAATCGGTTTATTGAGTTTGATGCCACTTGTAGCACTTTTGTGCTTTTTTTCTTTAAAATTTTGGATCAGCTATTCTAATATTTGATAAGTCCAATAGTTTTTGAAGGTAAATCACATATTCTAGTGCATCATGTGCATCATACTTACAATTCATAAGAGTTTTTATCAAGTTAACTTGGCTAAAAGACAAAAGATACATATTCACTTGCTAATCAGCTAGTACTTGTGTACTGTTATTTGTCTGTTTGTCTTTTTCATTTTTAACATTTGCGTTTTCAGTTTATTTTCCATTTATGAGTTTAACTGTCCCTCTGGTATCTTTCGCCCCTCTTCTAGTAAATATAACTTTGTAATTTAAAATTGAAAGCTGGATAAAACAGGCATTTTTATTCTAACCACTGTATCAGGTTTTTTTTGTATAAACAGAACATATTAATATTAGTGTCAACATTTGCAGGTGCTCATGAAGTGAATCTGGATGACCATTGGAGAAAATTAATTATGGAGTTGTGCCGTAAAGAAATCGTTAAGAATGTTAGGCCATCTGGTTTATTAACTCATCTAGGACCTATCTTTAGTTGGGGTATGTTATTTTGTTATACAAATGTAATCTAACAGTTGAAAAATGATCTCGCAGACACCAACCTTAAGCTACTAGGACTTTCTACAAGAGTATGTCTCTGAAAGAATAAAACATGAATAAAAACGAACTCAATGGAAAATTTTAACGGAAAGTCCCTCATCAAATGGATAAATCATACGTTCAAACACATCAAACAAAATGCTAGAAACTATGGTTACATAAAATAGATCGAAAGTACAATGTTTTGTAATAAAAGAGCAAAGTACTTAATTATTTTGATTAATGATTTGACATTTGTTAGTAGGATACAAAAAATACCGATATATATGTAGGACTCTAAAGTGCGATAGAACTCTAAAGTGCGATGGTCAGGCTAAAGTGCGATGGTCTACGCTAAAGTACGATGGTGTCTCACGCTAAAGTGCGATGGTATTTTATTTGCTAATGTACGATGGTGTATCACGATAAAATGCAATGGACCAATAGTTTAGGTTTGGAGGATTAAAACGTTAAAGTACATGGATTTTGAAAAATATTCTTTTTTGCAATAGCTAGTATATATATATGCTAAGGTATAACATATGTGATAGGCTTAGTTATAATTTCCCGATTAGGCTTTATTGATTGTTTCTAAATTTAGAAGACCAACCACGTACTAATTGCTAAAAAAATATTTGAATACTTGGTTAATCTTGCCGTACACACAGTCCATCACTAATGTGATTACCCCCTTACAGTCGTCACTGTAAGTTACACATACCTTTATTTTACCGACGTTAATTTTCAATAAAATCGACATTACTTTAATGGGACCCCTAAGTAGACTGCAACGTAAACAATGATTTAAATGTATCTGTTCGTTTCCAACAGAAGCAGAATACAGGATACCTATGCGTATACTATTTTGTATCTATATAGAAATTTGGTCAACTGCAGGACACAAGTCCTTCTTCCAGCACCCGAAAATAAACACATTCGTGTCAGCCGAAAAAGCCCGGTCCGGTTTGAAATTAAGTCATTGACATTCCGGTTTAAAAGTTGTTAATCAAATATTCTAATCTATCTTCCGGCATGTACATTGATTTTTGGTTTGTATAAACGACTGCTAGCGCCATAATCCAACTACGTGTTTACGTCTATACTTTCGCGGACCATCGGACTTAAGCGTGTGTAGGCAACGTACTTTAGCGTAGACCATCGCACTTTAGCGTGACCATCGTACTCTAGCGTCCCCATCGCACATTAGAGTCCTACATATATCCCAGCCGATAGCTAGTTAACCATTACTAGAATATCAAAACTTGGTTTGATTAGTACATTTTGGTTGTTTACATTCTTAAAAATATATAGTTTCTTATTACAAATCATCAATATGGCTTGCATATCATCTCTCAATAAAGAATTACAAATTATTTTTTCGGGAGGATGGAAGAAGAAAACAAATTAATGTAACTAAAAACCATACATGCATAGAACCATTATTTTTTAGCAGCATCAAAATATGCTCGATATATAATTACATCATGCATTATGGCCCGAAATATAGTTTTACTATAGTTGTATTTCAATTTTTGTACAAAAAACTATATAACAAAAACATTTATACAAAAGAAATGTAACTTTATTAAATATATAGTATGTACGTGTATGGTGATGTGGATAAGAATGGAAAAGCGAGAATATATAAAGTGGTACTTCGGACAATAACTCAAAAACACTTTCACCAATTTCCATGAAACTTAAGTGAATTGTTTATATCTATTGACGTAAGCTCCCTTTCGTTTTTTTTAATTTCAGATTTTAAGTTTTGGATTTATGGGGCTTTATTCATAAAAAAGGGGGGATTTTCAACACTTCGGACATTAACTCAAAAAGGCTTTCACCAATGTCCATGAAACTTTGATGAATTGTTTATATCTATTGATGTAAGCTCCCTTTCAATTTTTATAAATTTCAGATTTTAAGTTTTGGATTTATGGGGCTTCATTCATAAAAAAAGGGGGATTTTCAACACTTCGGACAATAACTCAAAAAGGCTTTCACCAATGTCCATGAAACTTTGGTGAATTGTTTATATCTATTGATGTAAGCTCCCTTTCAATTTTTATAAATTTCAGATTTTAAGTTTTGGATTTATAGGGCTTTATTCATAATAAAAGGGGGATTTTCAACACTTCGGACAATAACTCAAAAAGGCTTTCACCAATGTCCATGAAACTTTGGTGAATTGTATTTATCTATGGATGTAAGCTCCGTTTCATTTTTATAAATTTCAGATGTTGAGTTTTGGATTTATGGGGCTTTATTCATAAAAAAAAAGTGGGATTTTCAACGCTTCGGACAATAACTCAAAAAGGCTTTCACCAATGTCCATGAAACTTTGGTTAATTGTTTATATCTATTGATGTAAGCTCCCTTTCAATTTTTATAAATTTCAGATTTTACATTTCCGTGTTATGAATTTTTATGCTTAAAAAAGGGGGGATTTTCCAATTTTGGGACAATAACTAACACTTTCACAAAATTTTATGCAACTTTGATAAATTGTTTATATCTATTGACATAAGCTCCCTTTCCATTTTTATAAATTTTAGATTTTACGTTTTCTTAAGTAATGAATTTTTATACTTAAACAAGAATGTGTCCTCAGTACACGAATGCCCCACTCGCACTATCATTTTCTATGTTCAGTGGACCGTGAAATTCGGGTAAAATCTCTAATTTGGCATTAAAATTAAAAAGATCATATCATAGGGAACATGTGTACCAAGTTTGAAGTCAGTTGGACTTCAACTTCATCAAAAACTACCTTGACCAAAAACTTTAACCTGAAGCGGGACAGACGGACGAACAGACAGACAGACGGACGGACGGACGAACGGACGAACGGACGCACAGACCAGAAAACATAATGCCCCTCTACTATCGTAGGTGGGGCATAAAAAGGGGGATTTTATGAAACTTTGGTGAATATATTAATGTAACATCCCTTTTGATTTGTATATATATTTCTAGTTGATCATATAAATTCATTTAAAGCATAAAAGACAAGTTAAAAGAGCAACGGTCGTATCATGCGCTAAAGCGCAGCCCTTTATCTATAATGTAAAGTTTTGTAGTTTTTAATGGAGCGGACTCTTATTATGGGGTAATTTTAGCAAATGTATATTCTTTTCTTGCATTAAAAATTCTCTGAGAAAATCCCTTAAAAGTTACTTAATGTTTACAATTTTGATCGATATATATATAATTTAAGGGGTATTTCTTTTGTATCTTATAAGTTCATGTGTTTTTTTTAACTGCAATAAAAAGAGTTTATCCATGTTTTGTCATTAGCTTAAAAATACCAAGAAGAAAGGACAACGTCACTTTTATAATAAACTCAACATAAATACCAGAATGTTTTACCTTTTATCTTTTCTTGTTATTTGTATCAATGACCATGACCATCTTTTTTTTTACACATGATTTAAAAAATGAAATTAAAACTTAATACATTTGTTCAAAGTTCTCTACTGGATTGATCCACAAGTTAATGTTTCTGCTTATTTGCAGATGAAAAAAGCTCGATTAGATCACTTGAGAGAATTGAATCACCTCAAAGCGCAATGGAGAAGTTACTTGAAAAATTAGACGAAAAGGATTATGAAGGAAAATGGCAGATATTCAAACAAGCATTAATTGAAGATGGTAATAAATCGTAATGTCGCCGCCAAGCAAAATATAAAACACTTAAGATAAAAACAGAGTAAATTAAAGTTAATTGATCGAATAAGTTAATAGGTCAATTTTAAGTTTTGATTTTCAGATTGAATTTATTTTTTCCCTAAAAGGGTAATATTTTAATTGATTTTTTGTTCTCGTACTGAACATTCAAGACATATTTGCAACTGGACGTTCTCAGACCCCAATCAATCAATCAATAGAAAAACATGACCCTAGGTTGCACATTGTAAGTACAGCTGTTTCACACGCCTCTTTTTGGTGAGATACATTATATTCATAGATATTTTGTTTTGTTTACGTACTTGTTCTTAGGCATGATCTCTATGGTTCATCACATAAAGAAATAACTTGGGAATGTCACCAGTATATATATACATGTATGTAACATACGGCCACGAAAAGCTTCATTTTTGAAACCGAGGTGGTCGTGTGGTCTAGCGCGCCGGATACAGTGCAGGCGATTTGGTGTCACGATACCACAGTAGCATGGGATCGAATCCCGGGGAGGGAAGAACAAAATATTTGAGGAAGCAAATTCACAGATCTAACATTGTTGGGTTGATGTTTAGACGAGTTAAATATATGTAAGACTCAGATCGACGTCCAGTCTCTTATCGACGTCCGTTGCTCAAATCGACGTTCAAATATGACGTCACAATAAAATATCCTTCCAAATTGGTGGCCAATTCTATGCCTATCTAATCGACGTCCATTTTTTGGCTTCTCTAAGCGACGTCCAATTTCTAACTACTCTATAATCAACGTCCGTTTTGGACACATTATACAAAATTGACCAGAACCGACAGTATCCGAAATGTTTAGACCTTTAAACAAATTATGCGTGATAAATAGGATTTTTAAAGATTTATAACATACTAGACTAACCATTTGCTAAATATGTTAACAGGTTGTGATATAATTTTTTTTAATTTTAGAGATTACATGAAAATAAGGATATGTGGTATGACATGAATAATGTAAATAATTAAAATTAAAAATTTACGGTCTAATTTATAAAAAAAAATCTGAAAACAAATATGGCAGACATAAACCATCGAAAACTACTGCACTATAGGCCCATAAAGATATATATATATGTAAAGTCTCTGAATGATTGTATAATAAAAACTATAACACAAATTCCCATACGTTTCGGCCATTACGGCCTTCTTCATTGGAATAAATTACAACATTGAAACAACAATTACATTGCTTGGATACATTACGTTATAATAACTTCTATGACGTTCATTTGCCCCGTTCTTCCTTTTTTAATATAAATATTTTTATTATCGTTCATACATTGTGTTGAGTCCTTCAGGTTCTAAAGTTTTTAATTTTTTTTATCCAAAAGGCTTCTTTGGTTTTTCTGTAAGTTTCTGTCCCAAATACTCTTTCTATGGCGGTAACTTTTAAATTTGTCATTGAATGATTGTTCTAAATGAAATGGTTGGCTACTGGATCTTCTGTTTTCTTTGTTCGTATTTTTGAAAAGTTCAATAGCATTCGTTGATATAGTGTATCACCCGTTTGTCCTACATATATAACTTTTCCACATTTTGTACAATTAATTGCATGTACCACGCCTACGGTTTTACAATTTATTTGTCCCTGAATGGTATATTCTTTGCCGGTGTTGTCACAAAATACCTTGGTTCCATTTATATGTGAGCATAATGCACAATGTTTACCACATGGTCCACATCCATTAGTTTGTTTATAAAATAGTAAATTATGCTTTTTGTGCACTAAGATGTCTTTTATGTTGTTATCACGTTTAAATGCCACGATAGGCGGATCGGGGAATATTTTCTTTAGTCTTTCGGATTGATGGAGAATTTTAAGATTTTTTCTAAGAATTGAAAGTACATTTGGAAGCGCTTTGGAAAAAGTAATTACTAAAGGTACCCTGTTGTTTTCTTTCTTCGGTTTGTACTGTAATAGATCTTCTCGGTTTAAATTGTCGACTTTTTTCAATTGAACTTCAGTTGACGAGTTATTGTATTCACAATTTCTTAGGTGCGTTTTTATTTCTTCTCTTCTTGTTTTGTAATTTTTTTCTGTTGAGCAAATTCTTTTGACACGAATACGAGATGTGGAGTGTTCAACAGGTAAACACCAGAACTTACATGTGTCGTCAAGCCATCCAAACTCCGTAAAAAATGCTATACCGTATGGACTCGGTAATTTATTTCAAAACAGCAATTTACAACCATTTTCATATTGGAGATATGTTGATGACATCTGGGGAATATGGGAACATGGTTTAGATAAACTAAAAGAATTTCACGAATTGTCAAACAGTTTGCATCCGCGAATTAAAACAGAAATGCGTTACTCAACTGAAAAAATTGAATTCCTTGATGTGTTTGTACACAGAGAAAACGGACAACTTAAAACAGATCTTTATACGAAATCAACAGATAAACACCAGTACTTACATGTGTCGTCAAGCCATCCAAACTCCATAAAAAATGCTATACCGTATGGACTCGGTATTCGTGTCAAAAGAATTTGCTCAACAGAAGAAAATTACAAAACAAGAAGAGAAGAAATAAAAACGCACTTAAGAAAATATTCCCCGATCCGCCTATCGTGGCATTTAAACGTGATAACAACATAAAAGACATCTTAGTGCACAAAAAGCATAATTTACTATTTTATAAACAAACTAATGGATGTGGACCATGTGGTAAACATTTTGCATTATGCTCACATATAAATGAAACCAAGGTATTTTGTGACAACACCGGCAAAGAATATACCATTCAGGGACAAATAAATTGTAAAACCGTAGGCGTGGTATATGCAATAAATTGTACAAAATGTGAAAAAGTTATATATGTAGGACAAACGGGTGATACACTATATCAACGAATGCTATTGAACTTTTCAAAAATACGAACACAGAAAACAGAAGATCCAGTAGCCAACCATTTCATTTAGAACAATCATTCAATGACAAATTTAAAAGTTACCGCCATAGAAAGAGTATTTGGGACAGAAACTTACAGAAAAACCAAAGAAGCCTTTTGGATAAAAAAATTAAAAACTTTAGAACCTGAAGGACTCAACACAATGTATGAACGATAATAAAAATATTTATATTAAAAAAGCGAAAAAACGCGGCAAATGAACGTCATAGAAGTTATTATAACGTAATGTATCCAAGCAATGTAATTGTTGTTTCAATGTTGTAATTTATTCCAATGAAGAAGGCCGTAATGGCCGAAACGTATGGGAAATTGAGTTTTTATCATATATATATATATATATATATATATATATATATATATATATATATATATATATATATATATATATATATATATATATATATATATATATATATATATATAACGGGGTTAATCATGTGTGTGAGCACTCAACCTACAAAAGTTGTTAACAGCACAACATAAAACAATGCAAAATTCTTGCGTATATATTTAACCCCTGGTGTAAAACTCAGAAATGTATTGTAAACTATCTTACACAGTCCACATTATAATACTCTAAAAACAATTTGCTGTACTTCTTTATTTTGTCTATTGTTTAAGATTGAATAATGCCCTCTAGATGTCGTTTGGTTTGTTTGGTTTTTTTTTGTCGTTAGGTTGCTTTCTCCTTGACATCCACGTACATGCATGTCATTTATTAACATGAATAGGAATGACACTATACTATGCAGATAGATTCGATTAACTTTTTATCAAGATAAACTTTTATATGCATGATACCTATTTCGGGTAGAAAAAATCTATATGGAAAGTATGTATAAAATCAATTTTTAAACCCTACAAAACATGTACATGTATAAGTGTAAAGAATTACCATTTATTGATAGTGGAGATCGATTAAAGACGACTACAATCAATCGGGCGTAGTTTTGTAAATACATGCTGTCACATCGGACGTCGATTAGACTTATTAAAATATTGGACGTCGATTTGAGAATGTGACGTCAGATTTTGGACGTCGATTAGAGGTCGGACGTCAATCTGAGTCTAACATATATATATATATATATATATCATGTACTGTAGTACGCCGCTAGATTAAAACTGACGTGGAAAGGTAACACATGGCCAGCGAAAGCTCTTTTTATGAGAGCCCAGGTGGTCGTGTGGTCTAGCGGGACGGCTGCAGTGCAGGCGATTTGGTGTCACGATATCACAGTAGCATGGGTTCGAATCCCGGCGAGGGAAGAACCAAAAATTTGCGAAAGCAAATTTACAGATCTAACATTGTTGGGTTGATGTTTAGACGAGTTGTATATATATATATCATCTTCTTGCCTTATATATCATGTACTGTAGTACTAATAATATAGATCTAACAAAGTTGGGTTGATATTTAGACGAGATCTTAGTAGCATGGGTTCGAATCCCGGCGAGGGAAGAACAAAAAATTTGCGATCTAACATTGTTGATGTTAAGACGAGTTGTATATACATAATGTACACAGCCATGAATCACCATCATTGCTGGTGATCCGATGAATAAATCTGTTGTAGAGTTGTCACTGACTCAGACGTACATATAAATATAATCATATTTTCTGTGACTGTATCTTGCATTAATTTGTAAGATGCTTTACTATAGATAATTGAGCTGATCTGTAACAATAACATCTCCATGCCTTATATATCATGTACTGTATGTAGTACGACGCTAGATTAAAACTGACGAGGAAAGGAAACACACGGCCACCGAAAGCTTTATTTTTGTGAAGCCCAGGTGGTTGTGTGGTCTAGCGGGACGGCTACAGTGCAGGCGATTTGGTGTCACGATATCTCAGTAGCATGGGTTCGAATCCCGGCGAGGGAAGAACCAAAAATTTGCGAACGCAAATTTACAGATCTAACATTGTTAGGTTGATGTTTAGACGACTTGTATTTATAATTTAGCTGATCTGTAACAATAACATCTTCATGCCTTATATATCATGTACTGTAGTACGCCGCTAGATTAAAACTGACGAAGAAAGGTAACACACGGCCAGCGAAAGCTCTTTTTTTGAGAGCCCAGGTGGTCGTGTGGTCTAGCGGGACGGCTGCAGTGCAGGCGATTTGGTATCACGATATCACAGAAGCATGGGTTCGAATCCCGGCGAGATATAACATTGTTGGGTTGATGTTTAGACGAGTTATATATATATAAACGAGTCTAAATTGAAAACTACGTTCAAACCTATGATTGTGTTGGATAAAAACCGCAATTTTTATACGTGTGCATGTAAAACAAATTTCGTTGTAGAAGGGTCTAAAAACAGCACAAACAACATTTTCCAAAAGACCAAAAAAGTGAAAAAGTATTTTTAAACAAAACGCATTTGACTAACAGGTCGAACAACTGATGTTCTTAAACCCTGCTGACTGCTATTAGCGATTGCCAAATAAAATTGATCACGAGATGTAACAAAATGGATCTTAATATAAATTTAATACTAAACAGAAAACGATAAATTTGTGACCAAGATGTCATGCCACAAACACAAGGTGTCAATATGGTTTTTTTTTGTACACCAGATCTAGATTTCGACAATATATGTCTCTTCAGTGATGTTAGGGATCGAAACGGTATTTGGAAGGCCATATAATTTACCCTCAATTTCAGATCGACTCTTGAATTTTAAGAGTCAATATAGGATGAACGGATCATATAAACCGGAGGGAAAATATGATACAAGCCCAAACGAAAAAATATAAACGAGTCTAAATTGACAACTACGTTCAAACCTATGATTGCATTGGATAAAAACCACAATTTTTATACGTGTGCAAGTAAAACAAATTTCGTTGTAGAAGGGTCTAAAAACAGCACAAACAACTTTTTCCAAAAGACCAAAAAAGTGAAAAAGTATATTTAAACAAAACGCATTTGACTAACAGGTCGAGCAACTGATGTTCGTAAACCCTGCCGACTGACATTGGCGATTGCCAAAAAAAAATTTATCACGAGATGTAACAAAATGGATCTTAATATAAATTTAATGCTAAACAGAAAACGATAAACTTGTGACCAAGATGTCATGCCACAAACACAAGGTGTCAATATTTTTTTTTGTACACCAGATCTAGATTTCGACAATATATGTCTCTTCAGTGATGTTAGGGATCGAAACGGTATTTGGAAGGCCATATAATTTACCCTCAATTTCAGATCGACTCTTGAATTTTAAGAGTCAATATAGGATGAACGGATCATATAAACCGGAGGGAAAATATGATACAAGCCCAAACGAAAAAATATAAACGAGTCTAAATTGAAAACTACGTTCAAACCTATGATTGCGTTGGATAAAAACCGCAATTTTATACGTGTGCATGTAAAACAAATTTCGTTGTAGAAGGGTCTAAAAACAGCACAAACAACATTTTCCAAAAGACCAAAAAAGTGAAAAAGTATATTTAAACAAAACGCATTTGACTAACAGGTCGAACAACTGATGTTCTTTAACCCTGCTGACTGCCATTGGCGATTGCCAAAAAAAAATTGATCACGAGATGTAAAAAAATGGATCTTAATATAAATTTAATACTAAACAGAAATACATATATATGGTAACGGTGAATATTGAATACTAAGGGATACATAAGGTGAAGGAAGGGATTTTATAGAATTAAAGTATACATTTAAAATTATTCTTTTTCGTGGCATATGAATGATGAAAATATTCCGTCCAGCTCTATGTTTTGACTTTTTAATATAAAAAGCAGTTCATATTAACTTTCCATTCTCGGATATGATATTCACGAACACGAAACTTCATAGTAAAATTGGCACAGTTGTAGCCGTAAAGGTTACATTATCTATATATATAGGAATGCAGCCTTTACTATTTCTTCAAGTTTGGCAACACACTCCTTGTCTCTAATGCTGTGAAAAGAAAATGCGTAGGTCAACCCTGATAAAGAAAAGCGGAATATACTCGGAAATTCTTCAAACCTCTTTATATATATAAAAAGAAGAAATGGTATGATTGCCAATGAGACAAATGTCCACAAGAGACCAAAAGGACACAGACATTAACAACTATAGGTCACCGAACGGCCTTCAACAATGAACAAAGCCCATACCACATAGTCAGATATAAAAGGCCCCAATATGACAATGTAAAACCATACAAACGAGAAAACTAACGGCCTTATTTATATAAAAAAAATGAACGAAAAACAAATCAAGTCTATTTTAAAGATAACGTCATGAAAAACAAGAAAAATACAATCATACCACATATTCTTTTTATAGAATTAAAAATCGTACAAGACTAACAAAATCCACAGGCGGCGTTAAACAGGTTTAGTGAGATCTCAACCCGACCTATATACATATAGCCAATGTTGAAAAAATAAACACACGTCAAAATGTACAGTAAAATTCACTTTAAAAGAATTTTGAGTCCGATGTCAGAATAGGTAAAAAAAGAACCAAGCAAAATGATAATGATACATGAATTAACAAAGGGCTACTAACAGGTACTGATATGCCAGCTCTAGACCTCAATTAAACTGATTGAAAAATTACATAGATGTCTTCATCATATGAAAATCATGCATAATCCCGTTAGGAGTTTATAGAATTAATGTGATTATATCCGATGCAAAGACCCTATAATAAATCAATATTAATACTGAAATATGCCATCGTAAATGACATGACAATAGTATCGTCACTATATCCCTTCTGAATAAGTCTTTTTAAAGAAAAGAAACTTCTGTACGTATGAGGTCAGTCTCCCATGAATATTTAGTTATGGAACTCGTCGACAAGAAAATGAGCACAGTTGGTTTCCAATGGAACGCCGATTGTTTTTTTTAAACACGTCCTCAAAACGTAACAAATTCTTTTACTTTTTTTTTTGTTTGGAAAGGGAGATTAGTGTATACTCTATAACAAAACCTTATAATATCCATATCTGACTGACACCAACTCTTGAATACATGTAGGCAGTTTCACAATAACCTCAAATTGCTTTAATTGCTGATAAAATTGATGTTAATAATTTAGAAAGAACTTCCAGCAACATAACGTTTTATATGTAAGGACACTTTTAGTAATCTATTTATCAACATGACCTTCTTTGTAAGCAGCAAGCCTTCATCAATAAAATCTTGATAAAATTGCAAGCTCTAAAAAAAGGTCTTACAAAAATACCGAATTTCATGGTAAATTCTAAAATGAAAAGTCCGAAAATTTTTACAAAATTTAATTTTATTAACCAACGTTGCGAGTGAAAAACTACAGTCATACTTGACTGGGACTATTGAATCAAATGCCATATATAAACTACATACTCAGGCCTGCTGGAATTTTGAGATTTACATATTTGGTTCTGAACATGTTAAAAGTTTGAAATCTTTGCAAGATATGTCTATATATGAGAACACATAACGGATTATACATGATGGCATGCACGACTGAACAAATATAAATATAAGAATGACAAAAAATCTAAGGAGTTAATACAGATATACTGATAATTTTCTTTTACAGACTATGAGTGGGTAAATGAATTTATCGAAGGGGATTTTGTAAGCTATGAAGAAACACAAACTTGGGAAAAATTGATCAAAGTGTTTGAGAAGACATTGTCTGAAAATATAAGAGCACGTGAAATAATACCATTTTTAAGACAACAATCCATAATAAGTTACAAAGACGCAGAAGAAGTTATTCAGATGTGTAGTAACCATGGTGAAAACGAAGCTGTGTTACATCTTCTGGCATATCTTCCTAATAGAAAACCCAATACCTGGTTCCCTGAATTCATGGAAATACTTTTTGAATGTGATTGTGCAGATGTTGTTAAAGAAGTAGATCCAGATATGTATGAAAGTAAGGAAATATTTTCTAAAATATTCAGAATTATTTTGTAAAATTTGGTAAAAATAATGAACACGCTTTCCATTTCCTGTAATATTATGTGAACACAGTTATATAATGTATTTGACTTGTAAGATTTAAATTATTTCATAATTTTATGGGCGTGAATCATATTTCATTTCAATGACTGAATATTGTAGCTTTGCCCTGCGATACCATTTCATTAAGACAGTACGATAATAACAAAATATATTCTGTTGCCAACATACCAATAACCAGGTCCATTTTGAAACAAAACAAACTTTTGTTATTTTAGTATCTAACTTGTCTGCCCTTGGGTTCATAGATTCAGTACGTATTATATAAAAACATTTTTTTTTATAAAAATAAAGTTCACTTATAATAAACCCACTACTTTAACCCTTAAATTTAGAAAATGTATACCTTATGGACATGCAGTTCTTACATCCATTTATATTTTAGATGTATCCTTGTTCTGGGTCGCTTTTCCACTAATTTTTACAATGATTTTTATTTTTTATTAAAGCAAAACAAATATTTTGGTTTTATATGAATTTGAATTCATTCTATTTTGTAGACACACTTCTTCTGTTTTTCAAATAGGTACTTAAATATGTATCTATTGTAGAACTACAAGCTCGTAGTTTGGTCAAATATGACAATCTGGATGATGATGAGACAGTAAGTTACAGTGAAGGATACCGGACTTACAAGGAGTATGACAGAAAAGAAAACTACATGTCTGGTAAAACTTTACTCAAACATTTTGTGATGTATGATGTAACTTGAACATAATATGAAAGGTCTTACTAAGACTACGAGTGTTTAATCTTTAGACAAATAGTATGTTAGTATTTTTACTTTCAAAGCAAACAATACCATATAACCTTTGCCAGGAAAACTGAGAGCCACAAGCAAAATACCAGGAAACTGAAAATGAATTATACATCTTTTGGGAACTAAGTAACTAATGTTGATATAATGACATATTTACGTATAAAACCAGTTTTATTTCAGTTGAAGTTTTTGAAAAATTAGGTAAGATGTATAAATGATAAAGAACTTTTGAAAATAACAAAATACATGCTTGATGTGGATCAACAGAATATATTAAAGTCAGTTTAATAATTTAAAATAGACTTCATATCACGGTGATACTGGAAAGTTATATTTAGTTTGCTTTGCTACATTTACAGTGCAACCTCAAGCATCAAGTTACAATTTAAATTTTCCAAGAATAGTGGGTGTAGTGAAACCTCAGCCTGTGACTAATATCAATGTGGATCAGGATGATTTAAAAAAACCAAAAGAAAAGCATTTTGCAAAGCGAAAAGTTGATGAATGTTACAACAAGTTAACAGAAGAAGACTTGGATTCACAAACAGATAGTGGACGTTTAGTGGTCGACTCACTTTTTGTTGAAAAAGCAAAGAGAAATATAGCAATGAAAGTTTGGCCTGATGTAATTAGCAACACATTGGGACCTAGTAAGTTTACCCTAGATTTTGTACATATTTGTAATTAAAAACAATTGGTTTTTACTTTTTTTGCAATAATTTTAGGTTTCGGTATGTTTCTCTACTTCAATGTATCATAAGCAATAGAAGGCTAGGTCAACTATACGTGGTATATTGATGATTATAAGGGGTACATACGTTTTCTTTTCAATTTGAGACGGATCCAATATAGATAAATCGCACTTTTTCTTTATATGGTGGAGCACAGGCCGCTGGATCAAAGGGAGGTATTTATTTTTATATACCGTACATCGGGGTTTTTTCATGACGGCTTTTTTTTGCAGTTTGATGAAATAATGAGCTGATTGAAATTTTACTGTGTATAATTTTTGCTGAATTGGAAAAAAAAACAAGCGAAAAAGTTACCGTCTAGAACTGTTAAAGATATAAATAACAAAACCTTGAATGACTGACAGAATTGATAACAAATAAAAACGAGTACTAACAAAACACTCAATTGATCATTGCTAATTACCGTAACATTTTTGGACACTGCTTGCTGTGTTTCACAATGGAATTCTATGTATGTTTAGTCATTTATATTATTATGAAAACAGATATTCTAATTAATGATGCACACTTTTGTGACCTATCAAAAAACACAACAGACTGATTACAAAAATACTCAAATTTCACCTTGAAAATGAAATGAATTTTCATACCAATTTTGTGTAAACTCGACAATTAAGATTTAATCAAGGGATATGCAGGGTTTACGCGAAGTTAAATTTTCGCGTTTCTTTAGGTGCCACGAAGAAAGCGAAAATTAAATACACACCAAAAATATATGGTAGTATACGCATCTTTAGATACGTTGTATAATGTTACATTCAATTAGGTTTAATTTTTTATTGATGAAATGAAAGATTAAATGTATTCTTCCATGGATTACCAATGATACAAAGATACAACTATCTACCCGAGATCAATAAAACAGGATCATTCATTGAAATAGTTGATTGATGTCTACAATAAATAGTGTTCGTTATTTGTTTTAATGTTACCGATATAATTTACGATACAGAAATCTAAATGGAATGAATTGCTAATTAAAAAAACAATATTCCCTCGAAATGTTCAATTTAAGAAAAAGGAAAATAAGAAAATGTAAACGATGTTT